>CM036536.1:19706436-19768936 GCA_020745685.1 Tautogolabrus adspersus
GTTCAGGGAATGATCCAGGTTAACCTGATCCAGAAACAGGATCCGTGCCTCTGCATGTCCACTGGACCAGCAGTCTGTTTGTAGACTGCTAAAGGTAGGCACAGAGGTCACAGACAATAAGAAAAGAGAGCTTTTCTCTGGACTAAATGTGTGTGTTTGTGTCTGAGTGTCTCAAAGTTATCCACCTTAAGAATGGCTGTGTCTGTGAGTGTAGGGTTTTGCTGACTTATTTCTCCATAATGATTGTGTCACTAATTGCCATGACTAAATCCAGCGTGACTGAGTGTTCCCGCTCTCCTCGCAGGGTCTCTGAACGCCAATCACACCAACGGAAACTCTGAAATATTAAACACCTCAAGCCGCTCCATAAGTATGGGAGCTACTCTTACCTTTGCATTAACAACGCTCAGGAATACTTGGTATAATAGGTTGAAAGGGAGAAGGTGCATTATGGAAAAGCGATTCTCGAAACACAAGAACATTAATGCCCATGGTTTGTTCATCACTGTCATTTAGCATTAGCATCACATTCAGGCATTAAATGAAGTACTCTGCTGCATCGTAGAGAAATGTTCCGGGTATTTCCTCCGCCATACTTCCTGTGAAAATGTTTCTTTGATGCATCTTGTGTTGCCACAGGAATGCACATACCACAGACGGTATGTTGGCCATATTAAAGCGCATACCATTGAGGCCGTGGAACAGACGACTCGGACGGGTCAAGCAGCCCGTCTGACCCTCCTGAGCTGCTGGGAATGGGGTTTTAGCGTCTCCTTAGCGACCCCACGGCAACAGTGAGAGGTCTGAGCAATGTTTGTCTTCAGGACGTTGAAGCTTAAGACCTTTGACAGGGACATCTCAACCTGAGTGTTTGCTCTATGTTCAGACAGAGGTTTTGTTAGGTTGCCAATATTGGGCTAAAGTTGTTGTACATAGATTCAAAATCACTATTTTTTTTTTACATGAAAGCATTGGTAATATGTGGACTTAAATTCAGTTAAAACTATAAGTGTTTGGCGTAGGGGAGACCGGGGGCAATGCAACATTGTTTTTACATTTCAGATTACAAACAAGTCCTTTGCCTTTTAATAGAGAAGAAGAATTGTAAATGTATGCACTAAATAATTAGGCTATTTCTATATTTTTAACCATTAAAAATAAGACATATTGATTCAATTCAATGAAAGAAGTAAGATTCTCACAATTACCCCCACCATATTGGCAAATTTGGTGAAGTGATCCTGCTCATTTTCTGAGCAGAGAGAGAATGCTGATGGGCACGTGCGGAGAAAGTGCCATCACTCCAGCTTGTTTCATATTGGAGAAATTGTGTGTTATGATTGCCACCTGTTACAATTCAATTGCCCCCAGTCTCCCCTGGAAGTGTCACACAATGGGAGAAATAAAACTTTTTCTTGGACAAAAATTTTAATTTAGAGATTTAAATTATTTATTAAAATTATTTTACATTTAAGTTTTTCTTACAAATGATATATATAATATCTGCAGGTGACCACATAGATGACCAGTGTAAGATGAAAACTAAAAGGCCAAGTAAAGGCATTAGTAACTGATTAAATCAGAATTATATATTCAAAACAAACTTCACATCATTCAAGTTACTTTCTTAATTCATTCTAATCTCTAATGTTTTTTCATTGCTAGAAAATGTTTTTATATTGATCAATTTACAGTATTTATGTCAACTTCCCCTAAAGGCCACAAAACCACAAAAATTAATTTGCAAACAAAAACACACAAAAAAAAAAAGCCTGTCACTTTGTCATGCCCTGGGCTGACTGGTCTAGTGACCCAGTAAGGTCTGAGACAAACACCAGCTCCAGAATGATGACGCATCATCCTGCGTGACAGACCCCAAAATGCGGTGGTGTCAGCCAGCGGACAATGGTCCTGCTGCTCGGGGGCTGGCTCTGCCTTTGTCCCGCTCTGGTTAAGCAGACTTAGGGATAATTCTGCAGATAATTCATGGGACTGGAGGCTCAGCCTCTCCCACCAGGACATCTGATTCCCCCCCCTCTGCCTGGAGCCATGGCCTGCCGAGAGCTTTTCTCCCACCTCCCCAGGAGCACAGCCTCGGACACGGCAGCCGGAGCCACGGCAACAGTCTCTGAGGCTAAGCCCACCAGTCCCGGTTGCCAGGCGCTAAGATGCACACCCGCCACGCTGAGGGTATGTGTCTGCATGGCCCGGGCAGGGGGAGGAGGAGGAGAGGGGAGAAGTCAGGTTGGTAGTTGTTTTGAGTGACAGCTCGACTCAGCAACATTCTCTAAGTCAACCCAACTTTTTTTTCTCATGGAGTGTTTCTTACTGAGGAGTGAGGGCTCAAGTCTTAAACTCTAATGTGCCAGACAAGTGCATTACTCACTATTATTTACTGACCTGTCACAAATTCTTCTTCCTTGTTACCTCCCCACCCTCCTCTCCCTTTCTGCAGTCTGTTTGCAGTGCGCTGTGGGGGCTGTGCGGAGGCCATCTCTCCCGCTGAGCTGGTGATGCGTGCTGGGGCCGCTGTGTTCCACCTGCGCTGCTTCACCTGCAGGGTTTGTTCCTGCCGCCTGCAGACCGGAGACTGCTGCATCCTTAGGGAGGGACAGCTACTGTGTGCAAGAGACGACTATCACCAGTGTGTGGCCAGCTCGGCCTCCTCGGACACAGGTACAAGTACTGTACAGGTGTGTGTGTTTGTGTGGGTGAGTGTGAGTGTTTTACAGTATTTATTGATATATAGGACAGGGCAAGCTGTAATTGCCTGGTGTGATTTTGATTCAAACTATTACTTCTACTACTTTGCCATTCACACATTACTGTAAGAAATGAAATGTGGTCCAGAAGCTAATAGTCACTTAAAGCTGTTAAAAATGAAAGTAGAGTTCAGACATGTCAAGGAAAAATGCCTTTATATAAAAAAATGTATTACTCATATCTGCCCTCTAGGTAAAAGTGATGATGAAGAAGAAGAGGAGGAGGAAGAGGAATCTGGGAGGATTACAGGCAGACGAGTCAGATCAGAAGATCTGGACAGCAAGCGTCCTAAAAGGCCACGCACAATTCTGACCACTCAACAAAGACGGACCTTTAAAGCCTCCTTTGAGGTCTCATCCAAGCCATGCCGAAAGGTAGAAGAATCTTTCATAATTTCAACTGGAGGTCTGGAGCTACGGCAGAGGAAAAGATATAAATAGATAGATAGATAGATAGATAGATAGATAGATAGATAGATAGATAGATAGATAGATAGATAGATAGATAGATAGATAGATAGATAGATAGATAGATAGATAGATAGATAGATAGATAGATAGATAGATAGATAGATAGATAGATAGATAGATAGATAGATATATAGATAGATAGATAGATAGATAGATAGATAGATAGATAGATAGATAGATAGATAGATAGATAGATAGATAGATAGATAGATAGATAGATAGATAGATAGATAGATAGATAGATAGATAGATAGATAGATAGATAGATAGATAGATAGAAAACTGCAGTAAAATTAGACCTGTACGTAACAGAGTAGACCTTCAGCTGCACAGCACCATTTCTGTTATATGGTTCAGCAGTGTCTGAAAAGAGGTAGTGCAATTTTTAAAAGATTCTGTGCATACTTTAAGGTGCGATTTTGCTAATACATTATTTGTAAAGATAAGCATTAAAGTGTCCAACTAGAGGACGCGTCTTTAACACAGCTGTGCAGCTGAAAAAAAGAAAAATGCAGGAGTATGTGGATACACAAAGCTGAAGCCCCTGCCCCACTTCATATTTTATGTCCATGTTAAAGACTTTTTCACATTCTATTTTTCATAGACATTATTTATCTGAAAAAATTGGATTATTGTTTTTTGTCTTCATAAATTTGAAATAAAACTCCTATTAAAACTCGAGGTTGTTGTCATATTAAAATGAGCATATTACACACATTATATAAAGACTAGCCTTAGAAATGATCATCTGCAAGAGTACAACATGTGTTTATACTGTAGTTTCCTTTTAAATGATGACGGTAAATAGAGTTGCCAGTAAGAGAAAGTCCAAACGATTTTATAAAACATTTAAAAAGTCATGCCCTAAAAATATTTATATTTCATTAAAATGAAATGATTTCCTTCTTGTTTGAGACAGATTGAGACAGTCAGATTTGTGATGTACTAACTTCTCAACCTTCAAATGACCTCCCCTCTTACTCTGTTTCTAACCCCCTCCCCCCCAATCTTGATCCAAGGTAAGGGAGACCTTGGCAGCAGAGACTGGTCTGAGCGTCCGGGTGGTGCAGGTCTGGTTCCAGAACCAAAGAGCCAAAGTAATACAAAGTACACACACACACTCACACACACACACACACACACACACACACACACACACACACACACACACACACACACACACAGTCATATGCACTGCTAATAAAAGGACTCTGTCGGCACTGTGTTAGTATGCCAGCGTGGAAATCAGCCTGGTTATCTGTTCATACAGGAAACTGATGACATCTCACTGGAGATCACAACAGATTAAAGCCCATATTTCCTCACAAAGTGGGCTCATGTGTGGTTTCCCTCCTCCACTGAAAGATGTCCTTTACCTCACTGTTAATACTCTGCAATTGAGTGGACACACTCGTACACGTGGGTGGCAGAAAGACTATGGAAATGTTTTACAGTCTATGCGTTCTTTGTGTGTGTGTTTTAAGATGAAGAAACTGGCCAGGAGGCAGCAGCAGCAGGAGCAGCAGCAGACTCAGGAGCAGCACGAGCACCCTTTACATAAAACAGGTACTATATTTTTAAAAACTTTTTAAATGAGAATTTCAATACTTAATAATGACATGATATCAAAACAACAATTAAATATTCCATTTATAAGATGAAAGATTTTTTCAATTTTTAAACATAAAAGGTCAGTTTATAGAATCCAAAGAGGCTAAATAGTTCAAAGATTTTGATGGTAGCACAGGCCCTTAAAGATCACTGAAAGCAGATACTGAAACAGGCAACAGGGAAAACCTTCTCCTGTGTGTTCTGTGCCCAACAGCGCCCTCCCGTGGTGGTTTGACCTCTGAGATGGAGCACCTGGGGTCTTCTTATAGCCACATTCAGCAGCAGCAGCAGCAGATGGGACTCACCACACTGGAGCAGCAGGACTATGACATGGACCCCTTCAGACAGGGCTTGACCCCTCCTCAGATGCCAGGGGATCACATGCACCCCTACGGTAAATAAAGACCTCTGTTAAACAATGATGGAGAATTTAATTTTTAAAGTATTATTCTACATTACTTTTGCGATAATGTCAAAATAAAAATATAAGATTTGAATCATCAGAAGATTACTTTGTCTGAAATGAACAGCAGCATATTTATTTTAGCTTTGTTTCCTATGCTCTTCCTGGCTGATACATTGGGTGCAGATGGACAAAATAATGAGGAGAAAACCTGAAATGTAACATATAACATGACATATGTCAATATGATGTAGTAAAACAAAACCATGAATAATATCCAGAATCCACAAAAGTGGAACATTCAGTATACTTTACAACGGTTGTGGTGATTGCTGGCCCTTTGTTTTGGATTTTAATTTGATTTTCAGTTGCACCTACTTCACTTAAGCTTTTTGTGCCTTTATTGAAAAGAAAGGACAGTGGATTGAGTCGGAATTAGGGAGAGAGAGTGAGTGGGGAATAACATGAGAGAAAGTAGCCACAGGTCGGGTTCGAACCTGGGCTGCCCGCTTGAGGACTACAGCCTCTGTACTAGCCTCTCGGCCACCAGCGCCCTGCTCCTACTTTTTTTTGTCCATCAGTATGTTTGTTTTTAAGGACCTTTACAACTTCTCCAAATTATTTTTTTTTCTGAAAGGAGTTCTGCAGTGTTATGAAGCTCAAAATAGCTGGGTCTTAAAAGTCAAAATGTGTCAATTAGAGGCTTAGATATTCTGAGACATTTCCAATAATGCAGCATAGTAGCAGATTTCAGTGATTCTTAAAAGAATTCGCAAAATTCACAAGAACCTTGGTTATATCAGTAAGGCTCTTTTTTTCTGACTGTAGGAAGCTCCCTTCAGTCCCACAGACAACATTTTACAGCTGCTTTAACAGTATAAACTTGAACTGAGTAAAATGTTTGAGGTGCCTCTTTAATCAACTAATGATCTTATTATATAGCTCAATTCCCAAGTGATCAAATATGTGTCTTTTTATAGGTTTTAAGGGTCTATATGATGACATGGACAGAGACCCTCTCTGTCACGTTGCTGACAGCGACTGCCTCTCTCTGGCTGACTCCTCTCTGCTCACCCCTATCGACCGCCTCTACTCCATGCAGGACTCCTACTTCACCTCCTGAGGGTGGTGAAGATCAGACTCAGTGAGAAGTGTTGCATCCCTCATTTCGCTGAAGGTGTGTGTTTATTTTGCAGCGCTCTCTGTTCTCATGATGTATCTGCCTGTACTGTGCAGAAGTGGTTGCAAAATGACTGCCAAGGGGACATGGGTACACTGTGATGCCATGCAATATAATGTGTGCACCTCCATGTTAACATGATTACACTACTGCCTCTTACGCTTTATAATCCCACAGACTGTGTTTGCACGATACCTCTGACATCTCTCACTATGTTTGAATGTTAGTCATGAGATTATATCTGCATCTACTAATGTAAATAGCTCTTTGGTTGTGTATTTGTATTTATTCCTGCAATGTGTGTATGCTAATCATCTTGAATGAATCATCAGTGATCAATAAATAATGGTTATGATGGAGTGAGTATTTAGTATTGAGTAAATGTAAAGAACAAGCTGAGGATGGAGTATTCATGCTAAGGGTTAAACCCGGGTCAGTCCATCCTCGGTGCTTATCGGTCCGATCTAGGTGACAGGTCAGCAAGGCTTCTTCCCCCTGGCTGTTGGGTGGATCATCAGATTGTAAAACGACTGGCTGTGACAGCTGTATGGGTCAGTGGCAGGTAAGCATCACAACCGCACCGACATCATCAACGCTCACATTGTGCTCCTCATGGTCAAAGGCCCTTGCTACATTTTTCTGCCTTTTCCTTCCTCCAGTCGTAGCTCACAGGAGGGGCAAGGGGGAGACCACCCAGGCACCGTGCCCAGCTGGAATGCACCGATCTTGGGGAGGGCGGTTGAGAAAACCCTCGAGACAACGGAGGGGCTGAAAGCTGTGTCAGGGGAGAATGCCCAGGGTGACACAGAGATATGAAGCCCCACTGTATGCAGTGCCTCCTTGCCCCAGCCGTGAACCCTCTCCTGGACCCGTCTCATCTTTCCCACTATGAAATCAGACCTTACAGAGCAGAGAGCGCAAGTCAATG
Source organism: Tautogolabrus adspersus (assembly GCA_020745685.1). Taxonomy (NCBI): domain Eukaryota; kingdom Metazoa; phylum Chordata; class Actinopteri; order Labriformes; family Labridae; genus Tautogolabrus; species Tautogolabrus adspersus. The sequence continues at coordinate 19,713,792 of CM036536.1, forward strand.
GTCAGGAACAATCTAACTGTCTGTCACCGAGGTATGCCACTGCCAACCAGAGCTCAAGAAGTGTGCAGCAGAGTATACAGTGTGCTTCTTTGAGTCTGCTTTTTATGTCTGTATCTATTAAGTGTCTGCAAGTGTGTACATGTTAGGAGGAAAACCACTCTTTGTTGTGGCCACTGAAGTATCGCAATGTATTTCCCTGTATCTTTTGGGAAGAAAAGCCAGACTTTAATATTAGGAAAGAAGCCAAGGTGGTCACCTACGGGGTCTTTCCCCCTCTTGTGTGCGAGTCTGTGCACACTTGGCATGCATACATGGCTGCCAGCAGCAGTGGGTGGCATGAAAAAAATTATCAAAGCGTGATCATACGGTCACAGCAGGTAGCAATAACCTCATTATTATTCTGACGGTAGCCAAACAGTTTCCTGTCAACAGTTTGGTTATTTATTGCACCCTTAGTGCCAACCACAGGCCACAAACCCTCTGTCTTTTAACCGCTATAATTGGCTTCATGCTGTTGCAGCGCCAAGACAGATGCACACGCTTTACTGAAGATACTCCATTAGCCTTTTGCAGCATGTTTTTAGTTTGTAGGTTTTCTTTTGGCTAAAGATACACCGAACAAAAATGATGCATACATTAGAAACGTCACACTTTACGCAGATAAGTTTTCACCTAAATAGGTAGGTTTTAAATGTTAATTATCCCAAGTTTTAGTTGTATTTTTAATCCATTTAAGTGTCAGTACTGCCCATTTAGTTCAATATACTGTAGCTATGGTGGGGGTATAGCCACTCGATGTGGGACTTGTGCCCAGTCTGACACATTAAGCTGACACTGATAATAAATCACCTCTTCAACACTCAGTGACAGGACCCTAAATGTGCTAAACTGGACACTTCGTGGCAGTTTGGTGATCAGAGATTTTTTTGCCACTTCCCCAAATGACCCCATTGTATTGCACTGTAGTGCATGTGAGGGAGGTCAAATGTAAGTAAACTCTGCTGAACCAGCAAGAAAGGGTCACCACAACCTTAGTGACAATGGATATTTTTAAGAGAATATACCAACATTTGTATTGTTGTGGAGTATTGGTTGGCTGAGGCAGCCAGAGAAACAACAAAAGTTTAATGAGACGATCCAAGAAATGTTGATGCTTTATTGACGATTATGTAATTAACAAAGAGCAAAAGCTAAAGCTGCACACACAAACTTACATTTTTTTAAGAAAAATATATTATGGACAAATTGTGTATCTTGATTCTTAAAAAACAAAGGGTAAAGGTTTTCATAAACAATGTGCATAATTATCAAAATAATAATGCTTCTGTGATTAGTTCTTTTTTAATGCCCTTAATCTCACTGTAATCCTTTTATTATTAGAGATATGCAAAAAGAAGCAGGTAATTATAAATTCTGCAATTGCTTGAAATAAATTGCATCAAAAATAAAGTCTCAAAGGATAATTAAAAAAAAAATCAAAATTCAAATGCTGGATTCTCTCTGTCTCCCCATGTCGGTGAGTCAGAAACGATTGCATTTCCTGCAAAATCCAAAAATAAGAATGAATATATGAATACTACAACATGTTGTATGTGATAGTGTGAAACTGCACAGGACAATTGCAGTAGGTCTTACCTTTTTTCTTAAATTGCTTAACAATCAAGAAGGCCAGGCCTATCAGGAGAAGAGGAACGACAACAGAGGCTGCTCCCACACCCGTGTACATCAGCAGGGCAGTCCCCAGTGGCATACCTTCCACTGAAACACATAAAGGTTAAAGGAAACGCAAGTTTTAACCGCTTCATATGTCATAGTTTGTTATTTATTTGCCATTCTTAGAGTCATGCTAAAGGCAAGGACTTCATCCTTATCTATTTCAAAAAGTTCAGAACAAATGATAACAAAGTTTTGTACTGATATTCATATCAAGTGGGTTGAATGACATCAGGGATCTGCATTTTTTTCTCTGTATCTGCTGCCTAGAAGCGTACATTTAATGTTTTTAAGAAAAATGTCGAGAAATGTTTGTGTTGTTTGCCATGAAATTTGCAACAGATCCACCTCACAATGAATTCTGGTCACTTTTGTGATTACTTGCCTTCCCCTCTAGCGCCACCATCAGTTAAAAAATCAGTTTGAAAAAGTTTATTTAGATATTTGTAAACGAATGAGATACCTATCAAACTCAGCATGAGCAGTTTATATTTTGTTCTTAATACCAAATGGAATCATGCTAACATATTAAATTAACAATATGAATATGGTAAGCAATATATCATTGTTATTGTGAACATGTTAGAATCAGTTTACCTGTGCAGCGAGGTAGATTGTCATTCCATAACCCAGTAGAGGAGCAAAACAGCACCTCCGTACCGTTTAAAGAGAATCCCTCTTTACATGTGAAATTACACTGGGAGCCAAAGCTGTAGTCCTCCAGAGGGTGTGAGCAGTTCATTGAGAGGATTAGAGACAGGGCATGAATGGTACCACACTGTACAGCTGAGGATCAAGAAAGACAAATGGAATTGTATTAGGTAAAAATTGAATATTTAAAAAAATTGTAAATGTGAACTCATGCTGGGCACTCACGCTGGCAGTTGGGGAGATCCTGAGACCAGTGACCTGAGCTATTACATGTCAGAGATTGTTCTCCTTTCAGCCTGAAGCCTTCATTACATTCAAAGTCACAGAGGGAGCCAAAACTGAAAGGTAAGTATGGATCGCTGCAATTCATCCTCCCGTGTTGTGGAGCCTTGGCCAGAAGGGGGCATGGTTGTGCTGTGGATAATATTGCACAAACATCATTTTCAGATCAAATAATCCAATAATTCAAGTGCAGCTCTGTGATATTATGAGCTATTACCCAGACAGCGGGGAATTTTACTGCTCCACATGCCCAGAGAGTTGCACTCAGTGTCTGCCGTCCCGTTCAGGACAAATCCTTTCTCGCAAGTTGATGTACAATGAGTGCCAAATCTGAACTCTCCATGAGGACCAGAGCAGTTTAAGGAGCCATGAGATGGAGAGCTCAGAGTGAGACAACGCTTAGCTAAAGAGAGATACAGACAGAGACAGGAAATTATTTTTAAGAGCCATTCATGGTAAAGAAACCCAGTCAAGACAAAGGACTCTACAAAGGATATTTTCAAAAGATATTATCAACAGATTGTGATCAATGAGAAAGAGAAACCAATAGTGTGTATTTACATTCTAAAAACAAACAGTCAAGCTACCTAAACAATTCAATTATTGTAATGATTGGCTCAGAATAATCAAGGTAGCCATTAGGTGGAGAGTTTAATAAATTACATCTCTTCCCTTAAAGTTACACTGAGAGGGATAGGTGCTTACAGACACATTAAACAAATCAAAGAGTAGAAAGGGAGACTGTTTACTATGAGCTGAAGGACCAACATATATTTGCATTTCTTCTGAGTACTTCAGCATCTAGCCAGCTGTTGTCATACCTTGGCAAAAAGGAACTTCATGACTCCAATTCCCCTGTGATAAACATTTTGTCATGTTTGCACCAATCCTGTCAAATCCTTGTACACATTTTACAGCGCATATAGAGCCATAGCTGTACTCTGCTAAAGGGTCTTGGCATTGCATGGAGGCATATGGTGGAGCCTTCAGACTGTTGCACTGCACCAACTGATTACTCATCAGAGCAGCAAACTAATTATAAAAATTGAATATTTAAAATTTTTTTTAAATGTGAACTTATGCTGTGCACTCACGCTGGCAGTTGGGAAGATCCTGAGACCAGTGACCTGAGCTATTACATGTCAGAGATTGTTCTCCTTTCAGCCTGAAGCCTTCATTACATTCAAAGTCACAGAGGGAGCCAAAACTGAAAGGTAAGTATGGATCGCTGCAATTCATCCTCCCGTGTTGTGGAGCCTTGGCCAGAAGGGGGCATGGTTGTGCTGTGGATAATATTGCACAAACATCATTTTCAGATCAAATAATCCAATAATTCAAGTGCAGCTCTGTGATATTATGAGCTATTACCCAGACAGCGAGGAATTTTACTGCTCCACATGCCCAGAGAGTTGCACTCAGTGTCTGCCGTCCCGTTCAGGACAAATCCTTTCTCGCAAGTCGATGTACAATGAGAGCCAAATCTGAACTCTCCATGAGGACCAGAGCAGTTTAAGGAGCCATGAGATGGAGAGCTCAGAGTGAGACAACGCTTAGCTAAAGAGAGATACAGACAGAGACAGGAAATTATTTTTAAGAGCCATTCATGGTAAAGAAACCCAGTCAAGACAAAGGACTCTACAAAGGATATTTTCAAAAGATATTATCAACAGATTGTGATCAATGAGAAAGAGAAACCAATAGTGTGTATTTACATTCTAAAAACAAACAGTCAAGCTACCTAAACAATTCAATTATTGTAATGATTGGCTCAGAATAATCAAGGTAGCCATTAGGTGGAGAGTTTAATAAATTACATCTCTTCCCTTAAAGTTACACTGAGAGGGATAGGTGCTTACAGACACATTAAACAAATCAAAGAGTAGAAAGGGAGACTGTTTACTATGAGCTGAAGGACCAACATATATTTGCATTTCTTCTGAGTACTTCAGCATCTAGCCAGCTGTTGTCATACCTTGGCAAAAAGGAACTTCATGACTCCAATTCCCCTGTGATAAACATTTTGTCATGTTTGCACCAATCCTGTCAAATCCTTGTACACATTTTACAGCGCATATAGAGCCATAGCTGTACTCTGCTAAAGGGTCTTGGCATTGCATGGAGGCATATGGTGGAGCCTTCAGACTGTTGCACTGCACCACTGGAGGAGAAGAAAACTGATTACTCATCAGAGCAGCGTACTAATTAAGGCACAGACCATTTGTGTTGTTTTAAGACAGAGTTGACATTATCTCTGCGACCAACCTTTACATGTAGGTGTAGGATTGCTCCATTGTCCTGAGGCCAGGCAGGTGAGTGTGTTGTCTCCAGTGAGGTTGTAGCCTTCCTGGCAGGTGAAGTTACACTTTGAGCTAAAAGAGAACTGCCCCAAAGTGTCCACACATGTCATGTTGCCCGTTACAGGAAACAGAATGGGGGAACACTTTTTCACTGTGGTGGGAAACAAATATAAAACATATAGTCAATGGAAATCAATGTCCTGAAATATTCAATTCAATTCAATTCAAAAAACTTTATTTATCCCCGGGGGGCAATTCAAGATATGTCAGTGTATTATGACTCCCCTTTTATAAACATAACATGAGATACATGTAAGCGGTATGAATAAGTATTCTGACGTAATTCATGGGAAACAGTAAATGGCTACGCATTCTAAGTTAAAATGTTGTTTTCCCAATGTTTGCATAAATGGGTGTGAAGTGAAGTGATAACATGTGTGACCTGGCTCTAATCTGCTTTACTGTCTAGACAGGATATGACTTTCCACAAAGGTGGCAAAAAATACACATTTGGTGTTCATTATTACAGAATAAGGGAAAGTACGAAAGTAATAGGAAGGGAGAGTCAAAGAATAGATCCATAATTGATATTAAATTATTACATTTTAAATTGAAATTCAACTAATAAGATTGTCTTAATCTATAGTTAAAAGTAATGAGTCACTTAACCAGTGCATGCTGGGACACTGCCTGTCCATTTGCCAGTATGGTCACAACGTATCTGGTCCTGTCCTCTGAGCTCATAGCCTTCATTACACCTGACCTCGCAGGTGGAGTTGTAGCTGTAATTGGCGACGGGGTGGCTGCAGTTCATACTACCTGCGCTGATGTTGACGTGATCCAGATCTAGACACTCTTTAACTTTGACAGACAGTGACAAATATTTTTCTCGTAACCTTTGCATTCAAAATAACATTTATCTTTGATACAGTTGGCATTGAGTTGCCATACCTCGACACAGAGGAACAGGGTGGTTCCATTGACCGCTAGCTTGGCAAAGCAATCGGGAAACTCCCACCAAACGGAAGCCGAGTTCACATTGGAAACGGCAGGAAGAGTTGAAACGACTAAACCCATAGGGATCGATACACGAATGAGAACCATGCTCTGGGTCCAGCAAGGGCTTGCATGCAATCGCTGAAACAAAAAAGTAGACAAAGGCATATTTAGATCTTCACAAAAAGAGGTCATGGCTGTTTTGAATACATTCTGACACCTTTTCTTACCCTCTTGACAGCTTGATCCAGTAAAACCAGGATGGCACTTGCAGGTGTAGTTCCCTATAGTCTCAACACAGTCTGCGTGAGCATTGCAGGAATCCTGTGTGCAAGACACTGCATGCATACAGAAAAATGTGACTATGAGTCTACAGAATTCTGTTAAACAGTTGTACATACAACAAACTAAAGGGTGTTTTACCCGTGTAGCAGATGGTTCCCTTCCTTTTGCGACAGCTCTCGTTGTTCCACTTCCCTGTGTCTGAATCCCTCTTAATGTATATCTCCACACAGTCCTGAGCGCTAATGTCATCTGGCTCATTTTGTGCCCAATTCTGAGTTTCTTGGGGTACCGTGTTATTGCTTTGAGCCCAAATCCACCCCCCCTTCTCTTTGTGAATGCCTATCCAATAATATTTGGAGTAAAATGGTAGCAGGTTGTTGAGGAAGTCATTTTCCTCCTTGTTCCGGATGGACACCATATCTGTGTAGTTCTGCTGGCACCACTGACGGGCCTCATCCCATTTGCGGTTTGGTCTGATGTTGTAGTTGTAGGACCATGCCTGTGCTCCTCCTCGGCTGCTCAGGTCTGAAGTTAGAGATATGGACAATAAGACAGAACTGCACCGACAAAGCTAAAAAGTTCACTGAAAAAGCAGACCTACCTTGGGCAAAAACAAGGAGTGCAGCAAGCAGCATCATGTGCGGCAAGTTTCGATTACAATCCATAAATTCTTAAATCATCTGAAATAAAAATAGAGAGAACTTTGTCTAGCTGCATGTAGGATTAAAAGTGCAAAATGTATTCATGAACAACACGTACACTGACATATTAAGTGTCTTACCATTTGATGTGTCCTTAGTCACTTGTTGTTGCTGCTGCCTTCACTCTACAGTGCTGATGCTTTACGATTTTTCTTAAATTGTCCTTCAGCCAATGAGTCAATAACCACTTTTGTCATATCACTTTTTCAGTAACTTCCCTTCAGGAAGGGCACCACTCTATCGAACATAACAGCCTTGAAACACACTCATGGAACCAGAAAAGCACGCACATACACAATTATCTGGGCTTATTTATTTACTTTTCCGGGTTAATACATGCACAATTAAATAATATAACTTCATACTGCAAACTCTTTAGCCATGCAGGTCTATATTATTTTGTTTTTGTTGTTATTTCTTGTTAAGCGTCTTTGAGTATTTAGAAAAGCGCTATATAAGTCTAATTTATTATTATTATTTATAGCTAAAATGTACAGTAGCATAAATTTGGCAGATATGCTTAGCTAACCAGTTACCAGGTAACATAGAGGAATTCAGAGTACATAGGGTTGGGCTTATTCATAAACAAAAGTACTACAATTATAATGTGTTCATGCAAATGGATCATGGTGAATATACGTTAATGAAACAATAAAAACATTGCAGTCATCCTTCATCCCTGTGCCTCACTAGAAGGACTTGAAAATTCCTCAGGCTGCCTGTGAATGACAAGCAGATCAACATTGAAGGGACAACAACAGTCACAGTAAAAAGTATTTTTAGACAGCAATGAACTGAAACATTCAAGTAAATTAACTTTTCAGATACTATATGTGCATAACTGGGTGGAGCCGCCTTGGTCAAGTACATTTCAACACTGACCTTTCTTGGGCAAGATTCTTTCCTGTGAGACATGAACAGACAAAATCAAGATAGAGGTCTGATGTAAGAGCAATTGTTTGCTTCACTTTTGCTATAAAATTGAGAAATACTGACTCTTTCTGTGCTTCATCCAGCACATACAGATGCAGCACAGGGTGGAGAAGGCTCCAAACCCAGTCACAGCCAACAGAGCCTGTTTGTAGTCTGAAATAATTCATCATTATCATTTTTATCTACAGTCAAGCATATTTTACTCTTTTCAAAATCATATATCAAATTGTCAAATAATTACTTGCACAAGTAGGTCTTGGGCCGCTCCAGTCCCCTGTGAGCCCACAGGTTACAGCTGGTGAGCCTATCATCAGGCAGCCTGAGCAGCATTTAAATTGACAGGTTGAGTTGAATGTCAGGTTTCCTTTGGAGCAGCTCAGGTATCCATTATCAATCTGAGGCAGGGGGCATTCCACAGCTAAGGGGACATACAGGTCAAAGTTTATCAAAGATGCAGTTATATAACATCGGCTGTGAAAATAAAACATTTTTCAAAGCACATACATGCTGATGCAGGTATTTTGATGAATGTTTTAAGTGTGATCCTAAGCCTGGAAACTGAGGAATCAGATGCAATACTTGCAATGACAATGTCAAGATTTAGATTAAGAATAATTGTCATTTTCTAGAGAATCACAGTGTGAGTCCGTAAACTGTTAAAAGGTTATTCTTTGGAAGGAGATAGATAAAAAACCTCCACAGGAAAATACAAATTCTTCTAAAGGGAGCAGACTCCCTCAGTCTGAAATTCTGCTGTTGTAATGCCTTTTGTCTTACAGAAACAACCTAGCAATGTTGATTACCTCATGCTGATCTTAAACATTCAACTATTATGACATGTTAGCAAACATATCCCTTATGAACCAAATATCAACTTATGTTTCATCTACAGTATGCCCAAGGACTTGGCCAAATGTGGCTCTTTATCTTTAAACATTTAAGGTTATTCATTCATTTCAGAATTTAAGCAAACTTTGCTTTTTTGCTATTTTTGGCTAGTGTACAGTACAATGCACTGCTTACAGAACAGTAAGAGCGAGTGAAGCTGTGGACTGGAAGAGGAAAGATTAGCTTGGAAGGTTGAATCGTAGTTAAGTAAAGGAGTTTTCCATTGTTGCTCGATTTCTTACTGTTAAATTAGCCTCCTTTTCCTTTGTAAACTTTAAAATGACTTCAACTTAAACCTGTTTTCAATATGGTCGTGCAGGAAATGTTTTGAAAAAGACTCTGGGTGGGAAGCTAAAAAAGTTTTACTGGTCATTTTAAACTCCTTCATGCGAAGTTGGAATATATTTGTGTATTTGGTCATATATTTGTTGGAATCTGACTCATTATTTTCAATGTGATTCCTCCAGCTTGGCCAACTACTAGTAGACAGGATAAAATATCCTGAGGGGACATGTGAAAAATGAATCCACATTTTTGATAACCAATTAACTACATGTCAAACATCAGGTAAGGTTAACATTCATTCACTTCAGATTATTGAACTGTAGCTCTGAGTGCTACGACAGAAGCCATAGTGCATTCAACTGTAACAGCAATTGTTTTACAAATTCATTTCTTTGAACTCAACATTTAGCAAAATACGTAAAATCAATCAATCAATCAATCTTTATTTCTATAGCACATTTAAAACAACCTTGGTCGACCAAAGTGCTGTACAAGCGTAAAAAAAAAAAAGGGACTTGTTTTCAGAAAGCCTTCTCCTTACCTGTTTGGCACCTGTCCCCCTCATAGCCAGGTTCACAGAGGCAGGTTATGTTTTCGATTGTCTCCTGGCATCTTCCTCTGTCGCATGATGTTTCATTACATTGGGCTGGTAGGGAAAAAATCTATATCTATAAAATCTTTATACTTTAACCCCCTCTTCCACTTAATAAGCTGCAACAACCTTTAAACCAATCTTATTTTTACATACCTTCGTAACAAACAGCATATTTTCTGTTAGAACATTTCTCATCGTTCCACTTTCCTCTGTTTGCTGCGTTGTTCACGTAGATCTCCACACAAAACTCTGTGATGTCATTGTTATTGGGCTCGTTTGCTGCCCACGACTCATTTCCTATCCATGTGCTGTTATTCCCAATCCAGGTCCAGGTTTCATTCTTGTGTTGTTTAGTGATTCCTATCCAATAGTGCTTGGATTTGATTGGCAGCTTTGAGACCAGATCGTTGTTCTCATCCTGGTTTTGGATGACCACCATGTCTGTGTACTCGGTCTGGCACCACTGTCGTGCCACGGTCCAGTTCATGGTCTTTGTTGAGTAATGATATATCCAGCCAAAGGTAGCCTTGGTTAAGAAGCTACCTAATACAAAATATGACGGACATAAAGTTTAGGACAACTTCTGTGATAATTAAAGGGAGACCATCAATTTAACATTTTGATTTAATGTCAAAACTGAAACTTACCAAGGAGAAATGTTAATGTCAACTTCATTTTTAGCACCTGTTGTCTTTCCAAAGAAAAAGTAATTGTAACACATGAAATTGCAAATATCATCATGAAAAAAAGGTGACAAGGATTTGCATACCTGCCCAGAAATGGTTTCGGAAAGGAGCTGCTAAACTGAAAAATCAGTACGAGCCCTGTTAGTTTGCTTCAGGCACAGACCAGAATCAAGCTTTTATGTTTCTCTCAAGCTATTCATTTCTACATCGTAATAATACCTGGATGTTTACAGTACAGGGCGAATGCAAGTGATGAATGATGAATTAATAGCTGACTTCATGACTTGTTATACTTGTATAGACCTTCTGGGAAATACGACCTTTTCTGGAAAAGTTGAGGCAAATTTAACAGTCCTGCATGAAAAGAAAAACTTTAAATGGGAATACAAGCCATAATGACACACATTAAATTAGGCTACATTAAATAAGGTTATACTAAAGCACCAATGAACCCAGGAGCCCTGCACACATAGAAATAGTCTACTGGAAAAAAATAATTTAATAATGGATCTTTTTACATTTAGAGGAATTGTTACTTTTTTAAAGGGATTTATTGCTTTGGGTAAAAAAAAAAACTTTCTCTGCATTGATGTATGCCACAAAGTCTCTCTCTAGATATATTAACAATAAGCACTTTTCAGTTCAAGTATCTTTGTGGTACTGCTTAGCTGCATCCCGACATGTCTTGAGTTCAATATTTTTCCAAATAAGGGGATTCGTAGTGGCCTCACTGTCACCTTCAGTCTGGTGAGAATTTGTCACATCCATTTCTGAATCTGCTGAAAAGCTGACCCAGAACAGAAGACTCTGTGAAACAAGCAAAGGTGATGTTCAGTGAAACCCATCATCTCAGCAGTATAGTATGACACTTCCTTCCTTTCATGCCACTCACTGTTATATAACTCCTAATCTCTGCCTGGACCATTGTAATGAAGGCCACAGAAACAGACAAAAGGTCAATGTTGTGTTTCTTCTTCAACTGCTGAGAAAACAACTGATGAACTGTAAAGTCAGCACTTTAGTCTCTAAAATAAGTGTGGTAATAGGCTTATGGGGGTTGAGTAGTAGATGTCTGACCCTTTTCACTGGCTTATTAGTGCTGACTGTATATATGCCTTACAGTACATGTTTTACATTCTACATGTAGACAATCATATGAGTAACAAAGTATGAAGTGTGATTCATTTTTTGCCCTGTCAATGCTCCAGCTATCTTTTAGCCATCTACATCTACTATAAGCCTTGTCGGAGGCAAATGGACTTGAGCTTGTATGTCTTGTCTTGTCTTCTGACTACTCAAAGCGCTTTACAATATTTTACCGCAGGTCACATTCACCCATCCACACCACTTTAACACATTGACATCAGAGGATGCTATGTAAAGTGTCCATCAGTTTTAGCTAATCCATTCTTACACATTGTGTATATACTAAAGCAGTGTGTGAATGTGTTTGATCAACAGAGGCACTGCTTGAGGCAAGGCAGGCATCTGCTTGGGGCCCCAGACCAGTAGGTGGCCCCTGAGGGCTCACAAACTTATACCAAAGCAGTGGCCCAAAATGTGCACATTTTGAAATGACAGTAGGAAACCTGCCTAAGGGGGCCTCATCTGATAGCACTCACTTGCCCTGCTAAGTGTTGCATGCATTACTGCTGTGCAAACCAAAGTAGTTCAATGAAAGTCAACTAAGAAAAATGAAGAGGAATTATCCGTATTCAAGAGAAAAATAAATAAATGGGAAAAAAGAGGAAGAGGAGTAAGCGTGGGGACACTGGCAGAGATAATGGTGATGGACGCTGGTTGGAGGCCATACTGGTTGTATACTTTAAATTTATACTTTTGACATTTATCTTGTTTTTTACTTCTTAAAGAATTAAACTTATACGAGTAAGAAGATGCCAGTCAGCTGTTACTTTTTAAAGAAAAAACAAACAAACACATTTTATGTACTTAAATATTTGTAGTTAATGTGGATGTGATTAGTGGAGATAACAAGGGTAAATACATGTTACTCAATCATGTGTTAACAAAATTCATGCCTCCTATGCAAAAGTCAGAGTCACAGTTGGGCCACCCCAGTAAAAAAAAACAAAGGATGTAAATATGAAGCCTTTTTATGTAAATGGCGGTTTGTAATTTTGGGCAACACAGATAAAGACAGCTTGACTGTATTGGTCATGATACTAAGAGAGACCAGGAAGCAGGAAGATGTCCATGTTTTTAGCTTGCCTGGTTGTACCTCTTATTCCTAGAACGTTATTTGTTGGACTCATAGATAGCTCTGGCTTAATGCATATTTCAGTGTTTGTGAATTGTACTGTGTCTCCCTTTGTGTCTCTCTCTGTAACTTGGTGTTTTTACTGCTGACTGTCTTGGCCAGGTCTTGTGATAAAAGGGCTTCTCATTCTCAATGGGAATAACCTGGTTAAATAAAGGTTAAATACATACATAAATAAATAAAAAAATGACCCAGAGTAAATGATAGTTTGATGTTTTATTATGAATAAAATCAGCACATATTTATACACACAGAAATATGACTAAATATACAGTATGAATGCAACCTGTTAAATAAATAGAACATAAATAGTGACATCAATAAAGTAAAAGGATTCACAGTCCTGCATTGAGGAGGTAATCAACCATGTTGTTATGTAACATTTACATTAATATGGATAGAGTCACCTTTCCAGCATGCTCATAAAGCTGAAGAACAATGTGTTCGATGTAAAACTCCCCTTGGGAGGAAATATATGTCTGAACAGCATGACAGAGTACATCATGAAATTCAATAAAACATAACAGAAACATCAAATGCAACGGTTTGAAAAACACCTTTTCTCTCACTGACCACAGGTTTTCATACTGTTACAAATTAGCCCCATTGTTCGAGCTGTTATGACTGGTACTTTACATACAGTGATGATAAAGATATATACAATCTGAGGAGTAATGTGTTCTAGATGAGACTGTCAATGCTGTTTTTGTAGATCTGTGGGGGAGGCTCTATCTCAGAGTTGCTGCAAGAAAAAGAAAAAAAAGATGAGCACTGCAATTATAACAAAGCACTAATGAAAAGGAACCCTAATTATTTAAGATAAATCAAATGCTTTACTAACCTGTTCAGCTCAAACTTGTTGGCTTTCTGCTTCAGTTTTCTCAGGATCCACATGGCCAGAGACAGACCGGATAAGACAGTGCCCCCTGCTGCCACACCAGAGGCAATGGTCGTAATCTGAGCTGTTGGAGCTATTAAAACAAGACAATCATGTAAATATGTACACTCACAATGAAAAATGTAATTTTCTTTTAAAATGTCTTCTTGGATTTTCTTTACTCTTCCGTGCTTTACCTTGGCACTCGGGTTTCTCTCCTGTCCAGTTGCCATTGCGATCACAGATCAGCAGATCGTGTCCGTCTAGTGAGTAACCTTGGTCGCATGTGAAGGAGCACTGTGAGTTGTACTCTTGTTCACTGTTTGAACAGTTGATTTGACCGTTTTCAGGATCTTCAAGCAAAGGACATCTCACAGCTGTGGGAAAAGAAAGCAAAAATGTAGATATTAAGTATGTAATAATCAAGAAAGTTGTGAGTAAAAAAAACACAGATTCAAGCCACATTTCTGCCGTACTTCTGCAGGTAGGTGTGGCTTTATTCCACTGATGGCTAACACAAGAACACAATTGATTTAGTGTGCTATAGTATTAAAGGCACAAAATGAAAAACCTTCGCCTTATCGTACAGAAAGGGGTTAGATCGGACTCAAAGCGCTCCCTCACCTTCACAGTGAGGCATCCTCTCACTCCACTCTGCTTCAGGCGTGCACGTTACCCTGCTTGACCCCATCAGGTGGTAGCCTGGGGCACATCTGAAGCTGCAGGTGTTTCCGTAGTAGAACCGCAGATCTGCGTTGTCTCCACAGCTGATAATCCCATTCTCTAGCTCCTTGAGATCAGGACACCGAACAGCTGCAATTCAGAAGATCAGAAGATGCATTTTTAGAAAAGCAGCCTTTAAAAAGAGAAAAGTATAAAGATTTTCCCTTGTTATAGGACACTAGCCAAAAATTTAAAAGAAATGGGCGTACCAACACAATAAGGCTTTGAGTCGTTCCAATTTCCTGACCCTTCACATTGCAGAGTGTTGAAGGATGATCCAGCAAGAACATAGCCTTCATCACAGGAGAACACACAGGTGGAGTTGTAGCTGGAGGGGCCCAGAGAAGAGCACTGCATTGATCCTCTTGATGGAGGTGACAGCTTCTGACACTGAACCACTGTGGAGAACGGGAGCAGAAAACACATTACAGCAGGCTGCATCATTGTGATAATAAAATGTATTTGCTTTTAATTGTGATTAATATGAGGTTACATATCACATCTTTTGAAACTCACATTCACACGTAGGAGGCTGCTCTGACCACTTTCCTAAGGCCGTGCATGTCTGGGGTCTTTGTTCACTCAGCAGATATCCTTCCTCACAGGAATACTGGCACGAGGAATTGAACGAGAAGTCTTCATATTTGTGAGTGCAATTTACCAATCCTTTATATGGAACTATGACCTCGTCTTTGTTACACTGAACAACTGCAAACAGAGAAAACAAGACACAATAAGATATAAAGTCCTGGATTTAAGGGACTTAAAGTTACATGGAAGTAAAAAGAAGATTAACATGACTGTATTTTTTTTTACCATGCTCGCACTTCTCTCCGTAAAAGCCTTCATGGCAAACACACTTGTGGCTGTTGATGGTTTCCACACAGTCTCCATAAAGACACGAGTCGTTCTTACAGGCAGCTGGGAAAAATAAATCGTCACTCATTATCTATTTACTAAAAATTAACATGAATATGAAAACTAAGCATCTAAATGTACCTGTTTATGTAACATTTATGTAACATTTGCTCACCTGTGTAGCAAAGAGCAGTCTTGAACTTTGAGCATCTCTCATCGTTCCACTTTCCTGGCTGCTGATCCCTTTTGATGTACATCTCCACACAGTCCTCATTTAACCCTGAAGACTTTCCATTCTTTCCATTATTTGGTTCCCCCGTTGCCCAGTTGGTTGCTTCTACTGTCAGAGCCTTGTTGGTCCCCACCCAGGTCCACACATTATTATCCTTGCGGATGCCGATCCAATAGTGGGTGGGTTTCTTGGGAAGCCAGTCTTTGAGATATTCAATCTCCTCCTGGTTCTGGATGGCCACCATGTCTGTGTAGTTTTTCTGGCACCAGGTCCGAGCTTTCTGCCAGTTCATGGTGCTATTTGAGTAGATGTAGGACCAGCAGTCTACACTAGACCATATGCACAACACTGAGGGTGGAGGAAAAAGACAGAGATGTAAGGAATACAGGTGGATTTTTTTTTTAAAGGCAAAGGTTATGTTTGCAGATTTACTTACTTGAGCATAGAAAGGTCAAGCTGATCCATGGTGAAGAGGTCTTAGATCCTCGAGTGTGAAGTAATCCAAAACAGAACTCCTGTAGAAATAGTGGGGAAAAAATGAAAAATATTATACCATAAATGCATCTCTGATCCAAGCAAAAATGAAAGACATTTGCACTTAAAATAACTGTATTTAAATGAGTACTTCTAACTCACCATGTTCAGTGATACTGTATGTGTGATAGCCTGCAAAAGACGCTTCAGTCTCAGCACATAACAGGGTGAGTGAATTCTGAGATGTATGTGCCGATGTTCCTGTTTTTATACACCTTGTCAGTAGGCTCCAGTTTTCCTGGAAGCCCTCATCACAGCCGGGCATTTCACTGGAAACCCCCCCCTCCCTTAATCACAAGGGGGTCCTTGGGAACTTTCCCTCTCTCTTTCTTTTTTTTTCTTGTCTTTGTTAAATGTTACTGTTACTTTCATCATTAGTCAAAACATTATTGCCAGTGGAAAGTATACATGTCTATCAAAGTATTGTTTGTAAAGTTTTGAGGAATTTGTTCTCTTTTGAGTATTTTATGCAACTTTGTTACTCTCATAGCTTTTAGAATAATAATTTCATTTTCATTTTGTACACTTACTCCATTGGACTACATTAGATGCTGTACTTTTTCATGTTTTTTAAATATATGATCCTACACACTACGTACTAAGCATCACCAATTTATTAGAAAAAAATCACAACGTTTCAGTCCACACTAGTGTGCGGGATTATTTCCTCTCAAGTGACAGTATGTTGTCCTATACAGACCTACTTCATGAGATAGTTTGATGTGCAAACACCTGAAAAACTTAAAACATATGATAAAATGATGTACCCTTTTAAATTAGAGAAAGTAGCTCCAGCTCAACCAACTTGGGCATTAAAATGCTGTTAACATTAACATATTACCTATATTATTAAATATTGTCAGTTATAAAATAATGTTACCCAAGGAAATGGGCCATTCTTGTTTTGCTTAAATACATTATCCTGTTAATCCTTCTGCACTTTGTCTTAAAATAAAATATCAATCATTAACATGTAACGAATATTTGTCTTAGTTCTATTTGCACTTTTACAAAAGTAAAGCACATTGGTTGTCTAACAATGCGCTCATGGATGGACTATGTACAAATGTGACTTTTTGGCAAACAGCAAAGACAAAATAAATAACATTTAATAAGAAAGTGAAACGTCTGGGGAAGGCACAATAACACTCTGATTAAAGTGAGAGATGACTAAGAGGAAATGAAAGTCTTGCAGGTTTTTGAAATCCTGAGAGCTGATAAGGCAGAGTTTGAGAGATTTAGACTTTTTCTCTCTTTCCATCCATTTGGGTTTGAATCTTTGAGATGTTTTTTGTGCTAATGAAAGTAAAGTGTGTTATTGTTGGCAGCGAGAATGAGACTGCTGTGTCATTAAATCCATTCGGACCACTGTGAGTCTAATCTTTATCTGGACATGATGATTCATTGGATTGATGCATATTAACAGTCGTACAGAGTGTCGACAGACAGTCTGAGATATAACATGCTTTTCATAGTTCAGATGAATAAACCGACTTTTCCTGTCAAAGGATCTGCTCATCAAAAGAAGAAGGTGGTTAATAAAACAATGCAGCTGCAAATAACAAACACTTTACTGGTATATTTGATGACTGTTCAGGGACGGGAAGCATGTGGTGCAGAAGCAGAGGCGCCTGCCGGCTGCCTGTGTTTCAAGAAGTGACAGTTCATATCCTTCCTTTCTGACCCGCGGCACCGGATACTATAGCCACTGTTGCTTGACACCTCTTAACCTCCACCCCTTCCCTAAGAAAAATAATATGAACTTCCTAATTAACTCGAATAGAACAACACCCAAGGGAGGAAATCTATTTTTTTCAAAGTGTTTGATTTGTGCTCTTTTAAAATGATTTTATTTTCAGCCGCATCCCGCAGACTTTTGAAGTTCATCATGCATTGAAAAACTTAGTTTTCATGGATCTCTGTCATTTTAAGGACTCAATGACTAAAAAGAGGTTAAGGTCATACCAGAGCATCATGAACAGGAGAGAAATTAGGTACAATCAGCAAAAAAATCAGATGGCAACATCATGAAAACAGGTAGCAGCATACACAGATTTAACAATAAGTAATAAACCCTAAACATGGTTACTTTTGTAATATCACCATATGGGGAAAAAGTCCTCTACTACATTTCCAACGGACTTTGTTTTCTAACTGCAGACAATATCTAAGTACAGTAGGAAGGTATTGTCAACATTAATAGATTCAAGAAAATAAATGACTGCCTTCTGTCCATTTGGCATGATGAAAGCAGGAATCACCCTCCCAGGGAGAGGTTTCACACTGTCTTACATACCTTTCTTTTGGCTTCAAACCAAACACTGGATGGATTTCAGGTCAAATAGATCAACCATCACCATTGACCCTGCCCTGATGTAATCTTAAGGCCTCCTGAAACAAAAAGCTGCATCCCGCAACCAGGTGAGGCAGGCCTTCCTGATTGACTTGAGCAGCAGTCTCCTGGGTAAAAAGGGGGCTTGCCAACATCAGAAGTATTGCTGATTTCCTTCCAGGACTATGGGCTGGTATGGGAAAAGTTGGCAAGTTGCTTTGGTACCTTTTTAAAGTATAGGCTTTAAAATTAAAACTGTTACCTTTTGATACCACTAGGGGTCGACAGTTTGCGAGCTCCCCTCTGTCTTTTACAGTGAAGGCCTCGTGCTTCAATTGCACTGTCCCTTTAAGAGGGACATAGACGTGCTGATCCAAATAAAGGCATCTGTGAGCTCCCTCCATGTTGTCTATCCTCGGTAGACCCCTGATCGGTTTGAGAGGGTCTGCTGGCCCCTTCGGTAAAGCTATTGTCGCAATGGCAGACGCCCTGGCTAAAATCCCCGATGTGGAGATCGATCCAGAAGGAACCTTTAAGTACATTCTGGTCAGAGTGAAAGTAAAAGATGGCGATGTGCATAAAGACATAGTCCGAGGCACAAAAAGTGCAGAGTATCACAGTAAGTTTAACAGGCTATAGGCTACTCTCGTTTTCATTTCTGAAAGTTCACGTGCAAATCATGACACATGAATGACATGTGAATTCTTGCAGAATATTAATAAGCTAATTTGACGTCAGAAAACCGGTCTTTACGTTCAGCGTGCAAACGTGAGAACAGTGCACAGACAAGCAGAGGAAATGTTTGCAAACCCATATGCAAGTTTATATAGTCTAGCAGATATTGAAGAGAACAGTTTAAGAAGAGACCAGACACACATTGTTAAGTTTGCTCATTCCTCCCAAACTGAATGCTTATTTGTCTGTAAACTTGATTGTATGTTTGAAGATTAATAGGGTGAGTTACATTCTTTACAGATCACATATTTGAGAAGGTCAACCCAGCTATGGAGGCCTTGGGGATGGAGTGTAAATGTCTTGGAGGAGGGAAGATAGAGCACAACAACCAAGATAAAAAACTAAGGGTGTTTGGGGAATCCACTGTAAGTTAATGTGATTTAAGAAACATTATCAGCTTTATTTAAATACACTGCAGTGTTTAAATGTGTCCAAGTAAATGATTCATTTATCCATTTTCAGGCGTTTGGTAAAGCAGACCACTCTGTGTCCGTGGAGAAGTTGAAGAGCACCTTCAGCGACTATGAGATCACCTGGTCTGATGACAAAAAATAGTGTAAATCTTCATCTGGTTTCATGTCTGCCTTTATTTATTAGTTCTGTTAAGAAAACCATATGTTAATGCTTTCATCCTTCTGTAGCCTACAACCATTACTTGAGCCAAATACACCATTCTGCACTTCACTGTTTGCCTCTTTCTGATCGGTCTCTTTCTTGACTACAGGCTTTATCATTTTAAATCACCTATAACAAGTGGAAACAGTAGTGCAGCAGTATGGACGCAAACATCATTCCCCATTAAAATAGATCTGCGCTTCATTTATTTTTATTTTTTCACATATTAAGAATTTAAGGCCAGGTGCCAAGCGTAAAGTCCACACAGGAAGGGGTGAGCCAGTTGGAAACACTAACATATCCTGTGACTCTGAGGGGAAAGTTTCTTGTTTAAAGGAAAAGAAGCCAAGGAGATAAAATGAGCTTTCCCTTGTCGTCAAAATGCTTTCATTTTTTCTTCAATGAAATCCCACTTTGCTTTATAGCAAAACAGCAATATGTAAAAGATTGTAAGAAAAACGTAGCACGCTTATGGAGAGAAAAAATATTCTGAGCCTTGTCATATGCACATGTTTTCGGAAAAGGCAACATCATTTTCCCTTTGGTCGTACAGATCTCTACTTAGAGCCTACAAAAATGTCTCCCGTGTATAAAATAAAAATGTTCCTTTCTGATAAACAGGAAAAGAGATTTAATGTTTTTCCTCAGTGGTCTGCATTACTTCCTACATGACTCTAAACAGTTTTCAGGAGATTATTTTCATATTGTGAACACTCAAATGAGTTGGAATGAATAAATAGTTAAAGTTGGTTTTCATAAATTAATAATAATAATACTTTATTTGTATAGCACTTTTCAATACAAGTAACGAGGTGCTTTACAACAGACAATAAAAGCAAATTGGCTGTTAATGTACCCCCACAATGCAATGCCAAAGAAAATAGGGGCTACTCGGAAATATATAGTATAGTGACATTCAAAAGTTGCAGGTTAATATACAATCAATGTTACCTGTATTTTCCTCTCGATAATGTCAAGTAAAATAGAATGAGAGCAGCTCTTTGAGATATGAGCTAATTCATGATAAGTTTAATGTGAATGTCTGGACCAACTTACATGACCATCCATTCATGTTGAGACATTTCCTGGAAAGTTAAAAAAGCTAACTTAAAGAGGGCAGTCATGAGAGAATATACAGTAAGTGATTTTTCATGTTGGAACCATGACTGTCTGTACAGAAGTATGTTTTGGAAATGCATGAAGATATTTCACAGGATACATCAATACTCTGGTTATGACCAGAGTCAGGGGGTTGTCAAAGTCAGTATAGGCCTCATGTTATTTGGACCATCTATGCATAAAAGGTGATATATATATTGAAATATTCCAATGTTGTGTGTTGTTCCACTTTGGAAGAAAAAAAAGTCCAACTATTCAGGCCAAGACTTTTTTTTAGAATGATTAACCACAAAGCATTACCCTACCTTTATCCTCATTAAATTCCACTCTAGATTCAACAGAAGTCTCCATCCTCTTCCTTTGGGTTTTCCCACATTAGGTTGTCTCAGTCTTTAAAGGTTCATGTCGTTTTCCAGCAGTAGAGCACATTCCTGCCAAGCATTCTGTTTTACACCTGTGACTCACCTTGTACCTGGTGAGAAAACATTAAGAGGAAGAGCGGCGGGTAACTCTGCCGACTGCATGAACAGAATTAGCTCCTGCTGACACATAGAAGGGAACTGTATTCAACTTGACCCCCATCAGCAGACAGACACATACACACTAAACAGTGTTCTGTGTCAATTACTGTGTGACCTCAGAAAAAGAAAAACAAAGCAGCATTTTCCCCTATGGTTTCCATCCCAATTCCGGAGCCAGTTTCCTGCAGACTGATAACCTTTCTATTATCTACAAACAGGGAGGTCAGCCGAGGAGGGAGCAGTCTGAAACTGTTATACGCAGCCTTCTTCTTGGAAAATACAAATGTTACAGTAATAGGCTTTAATGAGATTTCACATGAAACAGACCTTCTGTTTACTGTATAATGGCAAATTCTTCGTCTAGTTTGAGGCTTCGTAATATTATTTACAATCCTGATGAACATAAAACAACTTAGTAACATCTTATGCGGTTAAATCCTTTTTATACAGTGTTGTTAATTTGTGCTTTTGAAGTAAGGATTTAAAATCGTTTTCTACAAAGTGAAATAAAAATGTGTTTTATTATGGCATTTTAATATGAAGCCAGGACCAGTTGACTTTAAGTAAGAAGCAAGAAATGTGCCCTAAAATATACATTATCTTTTATATGTAGAGGCAAAAGAAGGATCAACTAAGTTTTCTTTTTGAATTTTTAATAGAATAGAATGCTTGTTGATTTTAAGTGACAACTAATGAGCAATACATTTAAGCTAAATTATTTTAATTATATCTGCAATTAAATAACATTTTTGCACATTGTTAAATCAGCATCTGAAATTACTTTTGTAGTTCAATTCTCTAATCATTATATTAGGTCAATTTAAGTTTAAAAAAAGGATGTAGTTATTTTCTTATGCCAGAGATAAGTGGATCCCATGATGCCTGTCAACATTGCCTTCCATCGAGATTTTGGACCATGACATAATGCAGGGGATTAAAACAAATATGTTTTTCATAAAAATACCTCCAGATTTAGATAAGATTTTCAGTTTGAAAGCTGTACTCTATGCCATGCTTTACAAGTGAACATTGAGTTACAAGTACAATCTGACTTGAGTCACTGAGCACTAAGTGATTCAACATAAAATATGCAAAAAAATATAAAGGATCTTAGCCCCAAATTTATGGAAGGTTTTTTGAGACACAAGGAAACAGGTTTATGAACATCATACTTACCCAGGTTCATTTTAACATGCAATAACTTCAAAGCCCCCAGGAAACAACTAAATGTGCCATGTAGCATCGTCTGCCTCAGAAAAGAAACACATACATAAAACCATCATCTTAAAAGATGTTCATCAGGATTTGTAAAAAAGCACATGAAAAACGTCTTTCCTCCTAAAAATCAAGTCTGTTAAACTCAAAATGCTGACCGTGAAAGAGCACTTGACGTGATGCTGAAACATTAACTGTAGAGATACTGCACTGTGATCTCCACGTGGACAGGGCAAGGAAAAATAAGTCTCTCTATAAACCATTAAAAAAAAAAGTAAAAAGGCACCTCATCATCTGGAAACTAGACTCAAATATTATTTTAATGTATAGATCCTAAAGTCATGAACTATACTGAATCAGGATGATCACCCTGCCTTGATGCTTTGGCAAGCATGTATACTGCATGTACAGAGATAAGCATCAATGTGGACTCCTGCTTCCTAAACAAGTATGTCCCTTCCTGCAGGGACTACTGCTAACACCACACGCAGCTGTAAAACAAAGGTGTATAAAGCATGATGGTTTACTTTAATGGCCGAGACAAGGGGAACAATGAGACACTGATTTTATCAGGTCTGTGGCTAGAGAAATTCCAGACTCTGAACGGTAAACATCATCCTTCTCTTAACTGATTTACATACAATCTACATTTCTCCAAAAGGCTTAACTATTTTCGACCTACGTGCATGCATGGGCCTGGAATAGATGTTTGCTTAAATTATTGATACGATATGAGAGTTTATAAACCCGAGCAACAAGGATTTCTAAAATATTTGCCTCAGCACACGCCTCTTAGTTCTGAATATAACTTATTTTATAATTTACTCCTCACACTGATACCAAAAAGACTACATGCCTTAGGTAGCCAAATGAGCTTTACCTGTCATAAAAGTTATCCGCTAACATTATTTAGATTACTATAGGTACAATATCAGTATATTTTTTTATCATTGCCCCTGCCTACCTGCACCTCCTAAAATACTTGTTGATGGTGCTTCATATTATTACTTTTTTTTTAAATCCTAACTTAATTCTTTTAGAATGATGCTTGAACAGAAAGACACACAAACACAAATAGCTTAAAAAAAAAAAATGGGGCTCCTTTTTTATATATAAAATAATAAATAATAAAAACTTTATTATTTGCAGATGAAAAGTAGTAAGTACGCTCAAACTATGGGCTCATACATAATGTATTTCTCCCTGTGACAGCATTATGTTATGCCTTTAACGTCATTGTTGCCGTTGTTATGTTCAGCGCTGTAAAGTCAATTATTCTGTCATTGGTCGAAAACATTGGGATGCAGCATATCTACCAATCACAGTGAGGGCAGATGATTAGCTTCCACACAACGTCACTTCCGGCTCAAACTGCAGCGCGCGGTTTATGTTTACCATAGTGGACTATCGGCTGCTGTCTTTTTCCTTTAATGAGACGTGCCTTTCTAGTGGTGAACAATAATGTAATGTTAATGTTGAGAGGAACAAACCCTTGTAGGGACGTCTGTGTGATATTATGCTTCTCAACAAAAGACACAGAGCATCATTAATGGTAAGACCGTACACGTATTGTCCAAATATTAAGTAACGTTACCATGCTAACGATAATGTTATATTTAGCCAAACATTAGCTTTTCGTCAGACAAAGCGACATCTTATAATATCCTCTTTTAGAAGAACGCTCCTACAAAGCTAGTGTACTAAATTCAGTCCCTTTGAGTGACTCACTCTGTGACATTGTTGTAAAAGTTTCTCTCTTTCGGACAGTAATTATCTCCTCCGGTGACTGCTGTCATCATGTCTCAAACCAACACTTCCCTCCTGGACGAGGTGGTGCAGTGGAGCCAGGAAACCTGCCGACAAAAGCTCAAGTCTGTCCTCCCACAACTTACCATATCCTCTGAAACGAAACTCATTCCGTTCTTGTGCACAATCTCTGGGACATAATTACAAAAAAAACTATATATTTTTAGAGGGAAGTGGTAGGCATTGTATCACGAGTAATGGGTTAGGGGTAAATATTCCAACCCTCTTAAGGTTTTAAGTTGGGCTAATGTAAAATGAATTTGGCGTGAACTAATACTGATTGAACATGTTTTTTTTCTCCCAAACTAGTGTAATCCTGGCATGTTTGCCAGCTTTATACAGTAGAAATTAATTGACTCTTATGCTGTGGTTTTCCTTGACTCTTTGCACTCTTTGCATCATAAATCTGAGAGTTGGGATGAACATATACGTAAGTAACTTAATTGCAAAATGTGTTATTGTAAACTGTTTGCTTTTGTACCTTGAGTTGATATTTGATCCTAGTATGACCTTAAAGACTGAACATCCCTGCAGGTATTCTGAAGATAATTACAGACATGTTCCTCCCTCACATTGGCTTGTCAGAGTTGGAAGATGAGTGCTTCTCCAAAATCTTACCAAAGGTAAACAACTTGACGAGTGCATACTAGTGTCTTCAGGACCTATTATATGAATACTTTTTAGTAGCATTTGTTATATCACACTGATTGGCTTCTGTTCTGTGTTCTTTTTCTGTCACATTGTTTGCAGGCAGTTACCATGTTTGACAGCATGATGAAAGAAATCTTGGACCAGGTTGGAGGGCTGTCGAGTCAAAACACAGAACTGTGTGCCTTACTAAGGAACATCCTGCAGGTTCTCTTGTTATTGCAAAGGCTGCAAAGACTGACGAGTTTTTGCAAAGTACGATATATTCTATAAAAAAACTTTTGTCTGTCTATTTCAGGCAATGATGCAGATAATTGATGCATTATCCTCTTGCGTGCGTCACATTGGCACATTCGAGGAAGCTCCTGACCTAGATGCAATCCGTTCATTACCCACATGTATCCTGAAAGTCCTGAGAGAAACCTTTCAGCACTGCAAGGTTGGTTTAGTTCAAAAGTGGTTGTAATGAGTCCAGTATAACTGTATAAAGGTCACTCACAATCTGTAGTGCATATCTAACGTGTAGTGTGTTCAGATCTAACTTTACAAGCTGCATACATAATTTCCTCGTTGGCATTTTGTTTTAGTTTTACTTTAAAACAAGAATTGTAAAATTATCAGCATTTATTTATTTCTTTTAAGGGCAGGGGGCTTTTCATGCCTTTATTTTGAGATAGGACAGTGGATAGTGGAGAGAGCGGTTATGACAAGTGGGAAAAGAGCTACAGTTCAAATTCGAACACGTTCCGTCTGCTTGATGGACTACAGCCTCTAAGTGCGTGCACTAACCACTAGGCTATCCATGCTCTATCAGCATGTATTTTAATTTTTTCAAAAGTGGGTGCAATTTGGAATTGAAAAAAAATCAAATTCAGATGACAGTAGAATTTTAAAATGTATTTTTTGCAGAAGAAGTGTACTTAGAGCAGCTAATATGTGCCTACTCCTCATTTCTTTTCTGTTTCATTTCTATATCTTTTTAATTATGTCTTTACTCACCAGAAGTATAATCTGAGATGTCATCGGCTCGAGGGGAGCTCATTATATTAAAACTGCTGTGAAAAGTATCATAAAGCAGGACATGGGGCCACAAAGGCACACAAACCATAAAAGCAGCAGACATTACCTTCTAAAAGAACCTGGTCAAGCATTTAGGTTCTTACAGTTTTCTGTTTGAACCTTTATAATTTCAGCATGCCAATAGCTGATTTGGTGAAAGGGTTGGTCTTAACATTTATTTAACATATGTATATGTACAACATTGAAAATGTTTAGCTTAAGCAATGCTTGTTCTTTATGTTGTCGTCAGGAGAGTGAGGTGCTTTACTGTGGCCGCCTGTCCCTGGTGGCTGACTTGCTGCAGGGACTCTTTAAAGAGGCTTACTCCCTCCAGAAGGGTCTGTTGGAGGTGCTGGACAGGATCTCCCTCGACAGCAGTGCCTCAGAGGAGGAAGTCTCTGATATCATAACAGGTCTGTCTAAACTGGAAACCAGCTTCTGTCTGTTTTTCACCACCACACCCTTGTTATCAGGCACTTCCATTGTTTTACTTGTACATCTTCAATGTAATCTTAAATGCATTGTAATTATTTTGCACTCTGCTCAGTGATTCACAGCTTGCTGGATATCTGCTCTATTATATCCAACCTGGACATAGCCCTGCATGCAAACACGTGGAAATTCCTCATCAAGTAAGGAAAGCACATTCACGTTGACTCTTGTGTTCATGATGTCGTATTGTCATGACATATTGTTGGTCATGCTATGAATCAAATTGTTGTGAGAGTTGATAAATTTAAAGGTTAATTTAGTTACAAATGACTCCCTATAAATGGTTATTACTCTGCTCAGACAGAGTTTGAAGTACCAGACGTTGGTTGAGGAACATCTACATCACGAGGACATTAGCAAAAGCCTGTGTGACAACCTGTTAGCATCTTTCTACAACTGTGTGGAGCTGGCTGAACAAATGAAAAATGCTGGTCTGCAGGTAAGAAAGCTCTAATTTGTGAGTATGAACTTCATTCTAAAGGATTTTTTTGGTAGTTCGTTTTACTTGAAAATTCATGTAAGTTAAAAAATACAAGTAAATGTGAACGCTACAGTGCAATGATTGTCTTTTCAGTCTTGATACCAACTAGATCTGCTGCACAGTGAATATCTATGAGCCAGTTAGTTTTTAGATATTGTGTGTATGGAATACTTGCTCTTGTGTTACGATTGTGTCTTAATGCTCTGTCGATCTTTTTAAGGAGGCAACACAAAGTCCAGAGTTTAAGCTGTTCCAGAAAACTGCCAAGATGTGTCGATTTTTTGCCAACACTCTGGTTCATTACCTAAAGGTACCGTACTTCAAATTAGGATATCTAACTCTATACATTATTTTTTCCACATCTACATATTTCTAAAGAAAAAGTCATCAACTTCAGAAACCAAAAAGCAGCTGAAATGAACTTTGATCTACTTTTTTTTTGTAGGAATTCAAATCTTTCCTGACAAAGTTTTGCAGCTGTTTTCACCAACTCTACCTCCAGATTATCAGGTAAGCTTGATTTGGCTGTGATTATTAAGAAGCTGTTTGAAATTATAACTGATCTTTTAGAAGAGAACTTGATTCTGATGTGTCTTTTGTCTTTCAGTAAGTTCCCGCCCAGCTTGTGTGCACCAACTCTGCCCTTGGCTCTGTCTGAGGAGCTGAATGCAGCCGCTCTGGTTCCCATGGATGCCCTCCTGCTACAGCTGCTGCCACTAAGGCCCTTTGCAGAAGTTGTTCTCCTCAAGGACCAACGTGAGTTTAAAGCACTTACCTCAGTGGGTTCTTATTCATTGTATTGTATAGCATTTCATTCCCCTCTCTATAACGTAAAGTATTCAATGCCAATATGCACTAATAATGTGCACTATGTTTTACATCTCTGCAGTCTTTTGCCTTCAAGGGCCCTATTGTCGACTGGCGCAAAGCTTATCAGCGTGCAGTGCAGGTGTCTATCTTACTTTACACCTGATGCCGCTGTCATTTTTATGCCCAGCATCAAAGCTGTGCATATAGCCAATGAGCTTGTGCCCCTATTAGTGCCCAGGATTGTGGTGGCCTTGAAATGAGGTGTGGTCAGGCTCAAAAGTGGCACGTTCCTTACTAGAGGACACAGACAATGACTGCACTATAGACCCCCCTCCAACTTGGTCTAAAGTCTTTAGTGCAGTATGTCCCTTCTATTCAGAGGATGTGATACACATTATCAAGTTCACAACACACTTCCATTGACCTTGTTCCACACGCACACACACACACACACACACACACAAACACACAGTAGGCACAACAGTGCACAAACGAAAAAAAATACTCCACAGTTTAATATCAGTGCACTTCCTGATATATTCAAATTGAGTTTTTAATGGGACAGAGGGCTGAGAGACGGCGACAAGCTCTCCTCTATTCACGTGTGCTTCATACACACACTCTCATGCAACAGAGATTTGGTTAATATTAACTCTTGAACATAACTATGAGTGCCACCAACAATGAAGCCCATAGCTATCATGACAGACTGTACAGTGTCCATTACACATGCACCAGAGAATACAGCCAAGGAATCCAGCAGAGAAAACATTAGTAAACATAGATCCTGTTTGATCCTGTCTGCGTGTCTGGAGATTTTGATAATTCATCGTTTGTGGCTCATGTGGAAATGCTCATCCATCTTTTTGATCATTTTTGATTTTGTAGGAATGCTTCAGCGAAATATCACTTCAATCCACCTTAAACATGTGGCATACAGCGTCCTGTGTGAGCTCTGTGTGTTCAGAAACACAATGAAAGGAGAGAGGTTAAATAAGCCGGCTGGAGTTGAGTCTATTTAAGAATAAAGGCTGAAATCTGCTGTGTACGTAACAATGTGCCAGCCTGCATTCGCATTTGGCTTTTAAAGGCAACAAGAGCTGATCTATGTATAATCAAGCATCTTCATCAAACCTCTTTATGCCCTGTGCCTCGCTTAGGCACAAGATTGTGCACCACCTACTGTATAGCAAAATGTAGTCAAACATGCCCTGAATCTCTTTGCACCAAGCACTTTTCAACAACACAAAATGCCTATACACTGAAGAAATATCTGATTATTTGGATGTTAGGGAAGATGTGATTTCATTCTAAGAAAGGTAAGTATCGTGTTTCTATTTGCTGACTAGTGCAGCAAAATGTGTAACCTACAATCCTTGAATGATCACGGTCTTGTTTGTCTGCAGAGTTAAGTCCTGAACATGAGCTTCCTCATTGTCTTCTGCTGGTGAATGTGCTGGGAAAGCTCAACTCCCAACCAGAGGAGGTGCTGCAGCTCTGGTACACTGGCAGCCACTTCTCAGAAGAGACACCGAGGTAATACAATCTTTGAAGTTTTAATTTCAGTTTTACTGTATAATAATGTTAGCTCTAAAATAACTGATTGTTTAAGATATTGATGAAATCTGTTTTGATTACATTCTAAATGAGTTTTACAATAATTATAGAGCACAAGGACTAGCTGGGAATGTGAATACATCGTTTCACATTGCAGTGCAGATTTGAAATAACTAAGATGAGTTATGATAGTCATCTAACCCTTGTTCCAGAGACGAAATCATTTATTTATAGATTGGTGTCTTGTTCATCAGTGCACCAGAGAGCTCCTGTTAAAGGATTTATTTAGCAACAAGCGACATATTAAGCCAGCATGCTCTTCCTCAGACTCAGTACGTATTTGTGAGTCCCCATCTTAAATATACTTAGTCATACACGTGAGCCAACACAGCTGACATATTTAACTGACTAACATCATCTAGAATACATTTAGATGAAGTTATTTAAATATTGTATTTTCTGTTATTTTCAAGCATTTTGGCTCTAAATGTCTGATTTATGGTGGTGCTGTTGTGAAGCTCTTCTTGCTTCTTTATGCTCGTTCGTTTTGGACCCAGCACCCACTAAGGGACGATCGTGGCTGTTTTTGATTTTCTGTCTTGTTCATCTGTAACTTAGCAACTAACAAGTTTGCAAATGAGGCATCATAGGTACGAGCTCTGAAGTACTCGTAGACTTGAATATTCAATATTTAGAAAGTAATGCTTTAAAGGCTACAGAATATGAAGATGTATGTATAAGTCAGCAGTTCTGAAAAAGGGTCTTCTATTATTAGATATGTTTTTAAAGTATTTTCTCTCTCTCTCTCTCTCTCTCTCTCTCTCTCTCTCTCTCTCTCTCTCTTTCTCTCTCTCTCTCTCTCTGCAGGCTTCCTCTCCACCAGGCCTTTTTCACTAGTTCAAGGGGATGCTATATTGAACGTCAGGTCCCAGTGCTGCTGCCAGGGGTGATGATGAAGGGTCAGGCCCAGGTCAAGGTCACTCTGCACCAACACATCTGTGTGCAATTCTGTGCCAACGTGGCTGCACTTCCTCCAGCGTACTTTCCTGTACTGGTGAGGTCTACACAGATACAACATACATCAGTAGACATGGGTTATAATTTGTATTAGTTCCATTATATAAGTTTAGGCATCATCTCTGCCTACTACTGTATCAAATGGACTCAAGCATATAAGCTTTTAGAACAGTGGTTCTCAACTGTATGAAGGTCTATAAATGGATTTTAAACACATTTGTTTTGTTCCATTTTATTGCTCTGCGTCACATGTTTTGTACCGTCTGAGGACAAAACTGCACAATTAGTCATTAAATAACTAATTAGTTGAAAAATATCATCAATTTGGGTTTTTGGGTATTTGTCATAAAGCAGTTGGTGGTGGGTCCCGAGGCTGCCCCAGTTGAGGACCACTGTTTTAGATGATATGTGAGGATCAGACCCCGATGGTTCGGTCCGCACGTAATCCACAGAAACGCGACTTTTCTCTGTTTTATCTCACCGCGTCTGTGCCATGCAGGTTTCAGCTGGTGGTGACGGGCGACAACAATCAGAAATGTATCATCAGTAACTTAACAGCCTGATGTAGTCTGTAACTGCAAACTAGACAAACAGACTTACAGAACGCTTTGATCGGTTACCGGATGTAACCCTCTTAACGGGCATCACTATTGTTTTGGTACCAAATACTGTTATCAAAATGCTGCAGCTGTTCACACCACAGTCAGCTGTACTCTGATTTCTAAAAGCACTTTCTAAATAAAAAGTAGTTCAGGCGCCCGCAGCCCATAATCAAGAATGTTTGATAGAAGCCGGATTTGTTCCAGTTGTAAGTGTGGTTCTTGAATAGTCAGGCCGACTTTCTAAAAGCCTTCAAAGTGCAGGATGTGTTTTCAATCAATCAGTCGTCTTGAGTCTTTGATCTGACCTCAACCCCCTCTGTTAATGAGTGCTTGCCATGACTTTATATATATCACTCTATCACTTTCTCAGTTCTTTCACTAACTAAACACGTTTCTGGTGGTCTATGGGTCGACATTTCGGCTAATTTTTTTGTCAAAACTGCTCAAACTGATGTGCAAAAAAGTGAAGCATGACGTTAGTTTGACTCTTTTGTTCTTGGCTTATTTGTGTATTTTGGATTTCTAATCCATGTAATGTTTTGATGCAGGATTTCCCTTCATTCAGTGCAAGTTATTCTTTCATTTTATTTTCTTTGTTTCTGTTTCATTTTGTTACCTTGTTGTTTCTGCCTCCAGCGTGACTCCCTCCTCTTGTGGTCTGACTTCCCCTCTCCTTTATCGTTCTTTTTTCAGGAGCGTTGTTTAGTTGATGCTTTACTGCAGGCTGATACTCAGACAGCTTTACTGGCAACCGATGTGTGGTGCTTCACTGCACGGTGAGTGTGTTCACAGAAATCACCTGATTGGAATGTGTGATTTGAACCCTATTTTACTTTTCTTTTCCAACTTTGTCTTTCAGGTATGGAACAGCAGAACTTTGTCTCCATCACGTCCTCCTCATTGCTCAGCTGGTGGGTGAAAACCAAGTAAACGAAATACGTTTGAGAGAATACGTTTCTGTAGTTATTTTTGTTTTGATTTGAAAGAAAGGTCAAAGCATTGCTCAATTGGTATATTCTACACACATAGTTGACAAAACCTCAAAACTTCAATAGAAACCACAAGGTCATGGCTGTTTCTCCTCGATGTGACCTTGTCCTCAACTTTCCCAAAAATAGCTCTTAATCCCCTTAATCTCCCTCTGTAGGGTTATGGAAGTAAAGGGTCCTGCCTGTTCACTGTGGCACCCCAACAGAGGTGACAATTACTGTTGCTGGACATTTGGGACACCTTTTCATATCCTGTTTGGTCATTATGTAATCAGGTTGAGCCTGATCCCCCTCTATTCCTGACACGCCACCCTCCATCAGTTCTCCACCTTGACTTCCTGGTGCTCGTACTCCTCCTGTGCCTTCACACTGATGTTCACTCTCTATTTCTCACCTCCTCTCTGCTCCTCCCTCTTCTCCTTCAGGTGAAAGCTTGCAGCACCGAGTGTTACCAGTTGTTCCACCTGGGCCTGTTGCTCAAACGCATGGTTTTCCTCATGACGCCAAACCACCAGGTTAGAAAGCCTGGTAAATGAAATAAAATGAAAAAAGGACTTTCAAATTACCTCTGTGTGACAAAATACACACACAAGGTCCGTACAGTTACTATCGTCAATTATAAAAGTTAAATATAAAAGATAGCTCGTATATCATTAACATTTTATTTACGTATATGTGACATGGATATCAACAAATGAATCACTCTACTGTTTTTATTTTTGTCATAGAAGCAAACTGACTCAAAGACACTCTTAGTCTATAGCCTTTTATTTCTGGTCTTGAAGGATGCTTGCCAGTGCATAAATAAAAACACATTCATATCTACAAGATTATAACTGTGACACACGGTTGTTTTTTAGTTAACTGAAAGAGTCTGTTTGTTGTTTCCAGATGGAGCTGGTGATGCACTTCCCACCATCTGAGGTAGAAAACCTCCCAATATGGAGGCATGTCCTCGTCAGGGCTCTGTCACGTGATGCTCGTCACCGTGTACAGACGGACATCATTGGCCTTGCACAAAAAGCTCTGACAGACTGGCAGAACGGGGGGTACAAACTGGGACAAGTGGACAAAGTGGTGAGGACTACTACAGATATTAGTCTTAGCAGAATTCTAAGCATCCTTTTGTTAATCTCTAACTATCATGATTAAAGGGATACTTCACCCATTTGCATTAAGCTTTGTATCATTAGAAACCTGGTAGTATTTCTGAATGGTCGTGCATCTTGCCCTCATTTTTCCCTGAGACGGGGAAAGCTTTGTATTTCTTGTCTGAAAAGGAGCCTCCGATGATGCAAAAATCGTCATTTTGCGTCATTGGAGGCTGTTTTGGTTAGAGGAGGTGAAACTACATCGCTAGTTCTACATGTTTTCGACCCACTGAAGCTACAGACATATTACAGATCAGTGGGTGGGACCTCACTGCCGGAATCTAAAAGCAACGTCCGCCATCTTGCTAGGAAGCTATGCTAACAGGCTCTATGGAGAAAGCTGAGAAGAACCGACAATGGCGAAAAAAGTATGTTTCAACTTCAAACTGATATGGATGAAGGGGATTTTGAAGGTCTTGTGCTCGAATTGGATGTTCGTGGCTTGCTACGAGCTGCAATATAGCGACGAGCAGTTAAGGCTTATGGAGGAACAGGAGGCGGCGGTGAGGACGAGGAGCCCGGGCTGGCTGGAGCTTGGGCATACTGGTGGTGTCGGTGCTCTCACTGTTTGCCTATGGACACAGACATAGAGTCCGTTTGCGGCCAGGAATTTCTAAGATGCCAATTCCTTCTGGAAAAAATCTCAGAATCAGTTGAGGAAACGGCTGTATAAATTGTAAATAGAGCACCCGAGCTTCAGTGGGAGTGGCCTGTGGTGCTGTGCATTCTGGGAGTTGTCTTTCATCCACATGAGCCAAAAATACACTTTCTGCCTTTTTTTTCGGTCAAGAAGGCACCAACTTCAAAATGTGTTTCACATTTCTACTACATATATGACCCAATTTCAATACAGACTCATGCTTCAACGGGTGAAGTATCCCTTTAAGTTTGCTTTTTGCTACAGTGTAGGACGTTGTCGTGGTTTCTGGCCTTGTGCGATTAAGTTTGAGAGTGGAGAGATGACAAATAAGCACAACATGTGATAACGACAGTTGATAAGTTTGTTCTCATGATTGAAAACAGATGGCTCAGATAACATTGTTTTGATCGACCTTTCTCCTTTGCTGTGTGTGAAATTGAAGTGCCGACTGGAGTGAGTGCCAAAATTGGCGACAAGTGTGAGGCTACTTTCTCCTCCGTGTGACCTTCCATTGTTGGTCTTTGTAAGATTATTAGTATTGACAGCATAAACGTCGATCTTTGTCTCACTGAATTACCAGTGTTCTTTTTAGATTGTATCACCTCTCTCACCTCCTCACCTTAGACGATAACGCGTAGGATTGGACAGAATAGACTGGCACAGGAATGAGTCCTAAAACCCGGAAGTGAGTTAGCATTTTAGCGCCATGGGTTCCTAACTCTAAAAGTCAATGGGGATTTTGAATGGGTTTGTGGTTAGACGCCTGAAATAAGGTCTGTGGTTAACACAAGCTTAAGAGATGTTGGGCGTTTTGTTAGACGAGATAAACTACGTTAGATAAGACCCCAACTTGTGAATTTTAAAGTTTTTACGCGTACTAAAAACAGCGGTTGCTAACAAGTGGCTAAATGAGACTACAGTGGTTGTCGGGGACATTAAACGTCATCACGCCGGGAACTCTCCCACTAGTCCGCCTTACAGCATCTAGTCTTGTTTTTCAGTGCTCTTGCAAATATTAGGTTAATAAACAACTTATTAAGCTACTTTCACTAGCTTGTCAAAACCGCTGATTAGATCGGTGAAGTATAACGGTAGTGACGTCAACATCAACCGACCGTGGTGTAGTTCGCTTGTAGCATAACGTTAGCTTTTTACTTCTCTCGGCTGCATTAACGCTTCAAACTTCACAAAAGTGGTGTAAAGATTATCCAGCTGAACAAAACGCCTACGCATCAGAAACGTGTGTTAGCCACAGAGCTTATTTTCTGCAATGATCCAAAATCCAATGCAAAAATCCCATAGGCGAATTCTCGTTGGAACCCATGGCGATGCTACTTCCGGGTTGGCCTACAAAAATACGTCATCACTATTTCAGTCTATACATGACCTCAATTGTATTTTAAGCATTATTATAAAAAAAAACAAAAGCTGTCAATTGAGATGGAGTGAACATTTAGTCTTCACAGTGTAGGGACCCGTTTTGTAATTTATTATTCTGGTTTGTTTTGGAATATGACACATTGAAGGATGTTTTGGATGTAATTCAAATACATGAAATGCTTTTTCATGCTCCCTCAGTGAGCTTCCTCAACACAAATCTTCTGTGTCAGGTCATTGAAGTACTTTTACCCGTTAACTATCAGTCAGATTTGGGCCATATTGGATAAATACATCCAAAGAAACAACAACACACAAGGGAGCAGGGGTGGTTTGTTTCAAATGGAAAATGTGCACAGATATAGTTTTTACAAAGTCCCTCTTGTGTCCAGAACGTGGTGCTGTTACCCCTCCTTGTGGTGATTGGAGGGCAGTCGTCTCCTGAGGAGCAGTGTGTCCTGTCCACAGTGAGGATTATCACACAGCTCTGGTTAAGAATGAGTCCAGAACAGGTGAGATCCAGATACACACCTATACAGCTGGAGCATACATGCATTATTTTCTATTGAACCCGTTGTCCTGCAGGTGAAAACCCACGTTGTGCTCCAGTGTACTCTGCAGCTGCTCCTCTCAATATCAGCCATTTTAGTGAAAGACATTGAACATCAAGTGGTTCTGCAGGTATGATCATGGTTTTCACATTTCACATTCAAAAAAGTTTGAGAATTGACGATGCTTTAATCGGTGTGTTTGTGTGCGTGTCCCAGGCTCTGTTGTGTGTGGAGGCCATGGTGTCTCAGAAGTGTGCAGATCAGCTGCTGCTGGCTGCTCTGGAGTTTCTCTGTTCTCTGGGGAAGATCTTTGTTCCTCCTGACAGCCAGGTAAACTGTTTGTGAATAAGGATGTCATGTTTTGGATTGTCACACTTCTGACTGATGGTTTCTCAAGGAAAATGATTTTACTTGTTTTTATTTGAAGCTCCTTCAGATATCTTTGACCCTGCAACACCCACAAGTCCAATCTAACTAACAACAAAATAAGCCTAGTGTTTTACATGTTCATGAATGTAAAACTCACCTGTACTTTGAGTTCTTACTTCTTGTGAGGTGCTTTTTTCATCATATTTACATTTTAAAGACTAAAGAAATAGTTTGTGAAAAAAGTTCAAATCAGCAGGTAAAGTTGATATTCTATGATATGTAAATACAACAGTGTTAATATATGTTTGTGTTGTCTTTTTCCGACCAACTTTAATGTTCCACAGAGTCAAATTCTGCCAAGACTGAGTCACCTGTTTGGAGTCGTGTTGTCTGAGAGATCCTGGCTGCTACATCAGCACGCTCTGGAGGCCTTTTCTCACTTTGCAGAGGTATGGCAGGAACTTGTTGGTTAACCTAATGTTACAGTATCAACAAAAGTTCAAACCGTTTTTAAAAAAACTGAAATGTTTTCTTTTTGTTATTAAGATTACAAACCACGAAGAGGTAATTTCCCAGAGTTTGTGTGAAGAAGAAACAAAGACAAAAGTGGTGAACTATCTTAGCAAGGTAAGCGTTATTAACATATTAGACTGAAGACCAACCTTTGGTCACCCACATGCTCGTAAACTGTTTTTTTTTGGTTGCAGACTGTGAATGCACAGGAAGATGTGGAGGCGCGGCTGCAGAGGCTCAGGCTGCAGACTCTTGTTATTGAGCAACACAACAAGAGGCTGGAGAACACAGAAAGTGCTTCTGACAAAGTGGCTGCTCAAGTCATTGCAGATCCAGAAGTGAGTGTTGTCATTAAGTTAAATTCAAACTTTAAAGAGTGAATAGAACATTGTGCTGTGGAGCAATGCTGTGATGCATGCATAATAAAAAAGGTTAAGGGTCAGATAGGCAGTGCAACTCTGTCCTCCAGTGTACATGTACCACATGCACACTATCATTAAGTAACGATTATTTCATTTGAGAGTTGACCCAAAACATTAAAGAGAATTGAATGTGATTGAAGTAACAGGCCAGAAATGGTGATGAGTGCTGTGATACAGGGAACCAGTATCTTGTGTTTATTTTAAAGTTGGAACCTAATTTTACCTCATGGTAGTTTTCTTTACCCGTATAAAAAACATTATAGCATCAATTGGTCTGATTTACATGTTACATTTCTAATGTTGAATGTATTTTTGGTTGTTTAGTCTGAACTTCACCTAGTTATAACACAAGTACTGTAAAAAAAAAAGTTAAAACAACTCTTCAATAATATCCTTGTCAGCAAGTCAAACTGTATTTTGTACCAGCTAGTCTTCCTCTTACGCAATCATCTTGTGATCAACAAACACATAAATCATGTTTCCTTTGATTATGCCGACCTGTCAGCCATGCCCGAAGAGAGCTCGGCAGGAGAACAGTGCAGAGGAGGAGTACAGCCGCTACATCCACACTGCTGAGAGTGCCCTTAAAGCCCTTCAGACTCTTATTGAGGGTAAGGCTAACTCCACTGCTCCACTTCCACAGTGGCTGGAGTCCAGACTACAGGAGCTGCAGAGCCTCATAACCAACATCAGTACAGCTAGACCCAACACCTAGCTGATCTGGTTTCTTTTGAGTACCCATAACTTCTTACTGTACAGAGCGTTTCCATCAGTCTGGGACAGGAGAAGTCTGTGTACGTGTTGCTGCTGTTTCAAACTTTCCCTTTCCTTTTTTTTAACTTGTCTGTGGTCAGTCATGTTTGTTATTGTTTATTAAACTTGCTTGAATATAGAGCATTCTTTGTTTGTTTTTGTTGAGCAGTAAGTCAAACAGGAGTCTTCACTATCTTGTGCTGTTAGACATCCCTCTATTTAAACACTTTCTATCTGCTGGTCTAATTAAAGTCCAAGTGAGTATTTGTCAGAAGAAATTTGCATTTCTTTAATCTCAATTAATCGAAGAAATGTTTTACAAAACAGAACAGGTCATGTTCGATCATAAAATCTTTACTTTCACCAGCAACCAAAAAGCTACTCATACATTATGTCAATTTTAATTTCACATTCATTCATAGTGCAAGCTTCCCGTAAACCCACCCCAGATACAGGTTGGACAAGTTGTGTCTTGCCATAAAAGTGTATCTTGCTCTTCATGCCATTAGTGATGTTGGCACTTAAAAAAATCTATAAAGAAGAAGATTTAAACAGAATGGTGTCCCCCACGGTGAATATCTTCATTTTTCTTGAGGTGAAAAGTTCCAGTTGGCAAAAATTAAAAATGGCATCATTTGTCCAAGTCCAGCACCAACTGAAATGATCCTTCCAGTTAAACTAAAAGTGTTCTTAATGAAGATACCTATGAGAAATCAACAGCATTGGATATATAAAACAAATCTTAGGCCATAATCATCATTTTTACTGCATCATGCTGTCAAATGAGAGCTGGAAGTCTGATACGGAGCCAGAAGTACTGAAAGTCGAGGATTCGAGTTTTAAAGTGGTCTTTAGGATCTGATGAATCATACAGATGAAATGTCATCACCAGGCACTCTCATCCTCCCAGTTCAGGTCATCTCCATCTCCCCAGCCTTCGGCTTCAGTCTTTAAGAGAAAACAAAAAAACAAACACTATTGAAGAGCAAGTGTGTATACGGAAAGAAGTCCCCCCTCAAACATGTTATACACTCAGTAAATCTCTCCCTGCAGACTTCAACTTTTTGGCTGTTAACTGAATTGGTTTGTCTAAAGTATGTTTAGATAACACTTTGAACTCCAGCCAGATACATTACAGACATGCATGATGTAAAAAAAGTGTAGTTTCTATACTAAAATATTCTACAGAATATCTAGATTAATCTTTTGACTTTTTTTATCCAGTTCTGTCATTACATTTTGACTCATCATGCCTCTCAAACTCTTATGAACCAGTCTGATTCAAATGAGCTCAGAAATCAGTAACATGCAGCCTGAGAGTTTGTTGAGCAAACACCGCTTCATATTAAGAAACATTAAAGGGTGTGAACATGGGCTGTGCATGTAGCACAAGCTGGAGGTGAGTAAACATTGATTTGCTGTGGTTGTGCTTCCTTCTTCAATTTGCTCGCTCTCTTTTTGTTTCTTGCGACAATCCACAGAGTGCATGCTCAGTGGTCATTGGAGTCCCTCCCCACAACAGGAGATTGAACCATAAATATTGAACATGTTTAATACTGATGGTTTACAAGTGGTGTGACTTTCTTCCGAGCAGATTTGATCTCTCTTAAACATACCAGAAAAATCTGGAGAGATCATCTTTAGATCCATCAAAAAAAATGTGATGTTGCTTACTATCAGACGGGGGAAATCGTCACAAATATATCGTAGTGGGCACCCCCACTTTTCCCACCTTTAAATTTAAGAGAAACAAAAGCAGCATGCTACACACCACCACCACACATACACTCACCTCAGTCAGGTTGGCAGCTGCAAACTTGGCAGTAAGTGTTACAGTATCGATGCATGGATCAACCTGCAGAGATTTAGTGCCTTCTGAATAGGCTGTACAAAGTTCGGTCACAGAGCTCTCATCTTGTGGCAGCAGAGCCGGAGAAGACAGTTTGATGTCAGGCACCATGTCAGCAAACAAATCCAGCTCTGGATCCTGCTCTACTTTCTTCTTCACCTTAATAGTAAACTCCTCCCCCAATCCTCCAATCCCACTGTGCTTTAGTGGCACTGTAGGGTTGGACTTGGGGTTTAAAGGTTTGTGTGAGTCTCTCTCTTCTTGAGCCCAGCCATCGTCCCATGAGGAGGTGGTCTTGCTCTGTGAGGATTGTCTCAGTGTTGAGGTCAGTTTGAGGGCTTTAGAAGAAGCCAGTCTCAGTGCTTCAGGAGCGTGTTTCACAGGTGTAGCAGTGCTCTCTCTTGGCGGTGCAAGGATAACAGGGTCTAATAAAGGAGCCGTGGGGGAGAGATCCGACGTAGGTTCAGGGTCCTCAAAGTCGTCCCACGGCTCCTCTTCCACATTGGGGTGTGAGAGCGGCAGTCTGCTGCTGACTGGATCTTCTCTCTCGGAGGCCTTAATGTGGATCTGGACAGACTGTCCGTCTCTGTGCTCACTCTCCTCTTGGTCGCTCCAGTCAGGCCAGTCTTCAGTGGGACCTTCTAGACTATCAGCCTGCTCCGGACTGTACGATAGAGGCTTCATCCCTTTGTCCTGATGAAAACCGTTCAAAGGCAGCAACAGCTGTCTACTAACCGCTGTAAAAAAAACAAAAAAAACAAGATAGACTGAGCTTCAGGCACAAGGACAACTGTGAATTTAGTTTAAAGTTATAAGTATAGATCGAGTCATACCTGATTTTGGTGCTGATGGGTAACTTTTTGGAGCTTCCTTACTACTTACTAAGTTACCAATGGGACCAAGGGCCAGACCTTCAGTTCCTGACGGTCTGGGAAACAAATTCAACACTTTTGAAGGCTGAGCCATCTGAGGGTGGTCGCCTCCAACTATATGGACAGGAGAAGCTAAAAAACAATAAAGGTTAAGTTAGATTATTGTAACCAAATTTTGGTTACACCTTCACATTATAAATAGTTCTAATCTTAAACTCCAATGTCTTACGCTTAGCTCCTCAAGAGCAGCTTGAATTGTAATAGGCCAATGATGAATTCCAAAAGTAACATTCAAACATCCCAAACCAGATTTTCTAGTTTGAACTGGTTCACTTAAAATAACGTCAATGTTTGTCAAGTCTCGTCTTTTTGGCCACAGGATTCAACACACACATACCGTACACGGCATTCCCACCGCCCTGACCTAGTAACTTTAGCTTTTTTAAATTACTACTGTGAGAAATGTTTAGTGTTGGGCAGTAACACATTACAGTAGTAAAATTACTTTTACTTGTAATGAGTAGTGTAACTAATTAGTAATACAATTCCAGTAATAATATTACAGTTACCCACGCAAAAAAAACTCGTTACAACCTTACTGTTGTTGTTATTACCCCACTTCTGATTTAAAACGCAACAATCCCCAGATTCATTTTGTCGTGCACGTCAGCCAAGCAGGAAGGTAGCTAGCTTCATGGTTGCCAGGTACGTGCTTTTCCTGTGGAATTGGGCTTCGTTTTAGGTGCTTCTGCAGGTAGTGTTTTTTTTTTTGGGCCATTGGGCTTGTTTTGTCAGTTATTGTCACACATACCTGGCAACCCTGGCTCGCTTGGAAGATGGAGGCGCACGCGTTTACATTCAGGGGCTCGAAATGTTCCCATTACTTTAGTTTTGTCGTTGTCAGATGTAAATTGTGTTCAACTACTATGACTCTTTCTACTGCAAAAAACACGACCTCAAATCTCCTTAAGCACTTACAACGACAGCACAACAACGTGAAACTGGCGGAAATAAACTCCATAAACTCCACCAACTCCACTCTGCGGCAGCGGAGGATAGCTGT
The DNA here is from genome assembly GCA_020745685.1 of Tautogolabrus adspersus. NCBI lineage: Eukaryota > Metazoa > Chordata > Actinopteri > Labriformes > Labridae > Tautogolabrus > Tautogolabrus adspersus. The sequence continues at coordinate 19,755,164 of CM036536.1, forward strand.
AGCCCTACAATCCTTACAAAACAACCAGGACTGGATTTTAATCGTGGACAGCTACAAGCAAAAAAGAACTAATGAAACTTGCGGCTTTTTACGAAAAGTAATATTACGAGTAGTTTAACAAATTACAGTTGGCAGGGAGTAATAACTAAAGTAATGATATTACTTTTAAAAAGAGTAATGAGTAATATATTCCTTTTTTTTCAGTAACGAACCCAACACTGGAAATGTTTGTAGTGAAACCGTCAGTTTGAACTTCACTGTTCTGGAAATATTTTGAAACTTACTCATTTCTTTAGGGACAGTGCACATTCATGAACAAATACAGCAAACATGTTAGATTGTAGCCTTAGGCTAATTTCCATCAGAAGTCCCTTGGCAGGTTGGCGGTTCACACGTATACAAATGTACATAAAACCACAATGACAAGCGAAAAGTGATGATGTGCAATGTTCAAAACAAACCAGGATAAAGTGACCTTCTGAGGTGAAGTGCTTAAAGTGCTGCTACAGGAGGTAAAGTGCCAGAGTATTGCACATGATTATGAGGTACAGGGGGAAATTGCACATTTGCCCTGGTGCCTGTAACTTTTAAGTGCTGGCGTTATTGCAAATAGCCCTATTTCAATGAGTTTGCATATACAGACAGGCGTATGCACATACCATTACACTGGGGTTAGCATACATAGATGTATGTATGTAGGCATAATTAAAAATAGAATTTTAGACATGGTCACAGATCTGGTTTTGATCTGAGCCAGTGCTTCAGATGACACTTGAATGTGGCAAAGCAGGAACCTTTGCTGACTGAGAGGCATACCCTTTCTCTGGTCAATTATAGGACAGTATTGCTTACTTTCAGGGGTGACCTCTGTAGACTTGGTGAAGTTGGGTTTGGTGCGTTTAAAGACCTTGCTTCTTTCTCCACCCACCACCACTTGAGCCCCTAGCAGGGGTACCAGCACCGCCAGACTCTGCAGCGTCATGGCAACCAGAGAATCACTGGTGTCTCTCATTCCTAACAAAACCTGCAGCCAAAAACAAAGAATATCATGTAACTAAGTAAGAACCGTATAGTAAAATGTAGAGGTGATGTCAGAGTTAGTAAATCTGGGAATAAGTCAACACTCCACCTGAGGTAGGATCTGGTTTTTGAGTTCATCAAGTGAAAAGAACTCGGCGTAGATATGGATGTGAGCCAGCAACACGAGCCGTACATGTTCCTCGTTGACCTTAAAGAGCTTGAGAAGCTGAGGAACCACATGCTTACGGTAAAGGGACACAGACAGCAGGCATTCTTCACAGCTACCATCACTGACACTGGACTCTGTCCACAGAGACAAAGAAAGAAAAGGTGCATGAGCATCAACGCCTTACAGTTTCACACAACAGTTGGGTCTGACAGCTGGAGTGTGCTTCTTTCTCCTTGATGGGGGATTTAAAGATCTGAGTTATTATTAGCAGCAGGAGAAAGAGTTTAGTAAAATGCCATCCTACCCTTCTTTGGCTTCAAAAGATGAGGCAGGAAGCTTTTGACAGCCATTGGTTCTGCAAAAACGAGGGAGTTGAGGAGTTTTGGGACAAGACGTGCAGCTATCAGCTCTCCAGGGAGACTTTGAACCCGGTCAAGAAGAAACCTGCGAAACAAACACACAAGGAGCATGCTGAGGGAGTCCTTGACAAAATATGTAAAGTGACATCTGAGAATCAACATAAACAAAACTCTCAATATTATCATAATGAATCAATATCATCAGTCCCATCTATATCGTGAAGTAAAGAGGCGTGCATAGAAGAGCTGGGTCTTAAGCTTTTCCCTTAAGGTAGATCAAATGGAGTTTGGTAATTTATTCCACCACCAGAGGAAAAGAGTCTAGCTAGAGACTTAGGGCCCTGTTGTGCAGTCAGGACCAGGCACCTTTCATTGGCAGAGCGTTGTGGGCAAGAGGGGGGGGTGTAGACCTGAATGAGGGAGTTCAGGTAGGCAGGAGCCGTTTTGTTAAATATTTGTAAATACAAAATATAGAATACCTATAGAATGATATCAAACTCTGTCTACATGTTTACATGTATACGAGCACACTGATTTGAAAATAAAATAAATGAATTAATGACCACATTGTCTCTTACTTAAAGAATTCATTTTTTTCGTCTTCTGTCTTCAAGGTGAGGCTCTTCAGAAAATTGATCACTTCCAGAAAGTCATTCCTGTTCAATAAAAATACAAGTTTGTTTTTAACAAATCAATTGTAAATTCTGATAGCAGCCAACAAAAAAACAAATAAAACCACACTAACCTAAAAAAGTCATGAGTCAGCAAGGAGCTGAGTGGAGGTCGAGACAGAGGGTCAGAGTTCAGTGGGCCTGCCTGCAAGGTTTTCCTCAAGCTGTCAGACAGCTCCTGTGACACTGGAAACAGAGGAAAGAGATAGAACCTGTATGTACTGATATAATATGACAATAGAGTGAAGGACACAAGTAAACAGGCTTTAAAATATTAAAAGGCCATCACTTCACTAACCATAACCATTCAGGAGGGAGAGGAGGCTCTCCACCATCACTCCAAAAGAGTAACAGTCCCGAGAGTGAGCATGTTTATCCAGAAGCATTTTCAAGCTCTCAACCTGTCAACAACATGTTTCATGAGAACTTGTGTACAAAAGAGGGAGTTGGTCATTTTCTGTTTTCATTTGTGGCCTTTAATCTGCTTACCTGCTCTTCTGGAGGAATGCAGCTGGCCTCTCTCACATTTTGCATGCTTGCAAGAAACTAAGCAGATGTAGAAATTTGAAAAAAACATTAATGGTTTTCAACGAGGGTCTTGACATGTGTGACACAGATGCTTTTCAGTTAAATTAACCAAAGAATAACAAAATTGCATACACAGACAGCATCTTGGAAAATATCTAATTCAATCAATTACCTCAGGTGTTGCTTCAGAGAACTTGCACACTGTCTCCATCCCTCCCAGTTTCCAATGACCATCTTCACTGACAAATACAGAGGAGATGCAGACATTGTTGTGGCTTGATTTGCCCTGGTGGTTTAGAAGTACAGGTTAGAAACTTTTCCTGCCTGTTTACTCACAAAATAACAGACAATAAATGGTCTAGGACTGCTGTGAATCATGAACATGTTTTTCTATCAAATACTTTTAAAAAGTTGTGCAGGGATCACATGCATCCAGAGATACTACTCAGGGCTTCTTTAATGCTCACCCTCTCATGCAGAAACACAAGTGCCTGCAGGAGGTCATAGATGCCAGCGCAGATTTCCTCTGGAGAGAGGCTGTCCAGCAGCAGCTCCAGGGGCTGCACACGCTCTGTCACCAGGTGGATGCCGCCGTCCTGCACTGAGCAGGAAAGGAAACGCAGCAGGCATGGGTGCCTCAAAGTTTTGAGGTGCTGCGGAAATTAAAGTATGTGTTTATTTACTATTATGCTATACAGCTGACAGAAAAATCCATCAGTGGAAACATATTATAAACTTAAATCAAACACAAACTGTTGTTAAAGGAAAGCATAAAGACATATCATGGAGTCTATGGTTCTTGCGACCTGTAGGGTATTTCGTCTTTACATGAGAAAATGAATTTCATGATAATGGGTAGTGGGATGGCTCTATTAAGTGGGGAAACTTAGCAGGAACTGCTACCACCTCTTAATACTACTATTATCAAGACAAAGCCCAGTCTCACTACCTTCGCAGCTTTGTTTACTTTGTCTTCATTGCCCCGCTTGTGAACAAACACGGATGCTGGCTTTCCATCCTGGAGCATCGCCGAGTGCATGGTTAGTCCAGAGGGTAGGGTCAGGAGCGGCTCCTCCAAGGTGCAGCGTCGCACCGCGCTGCTCTCTGCACCCATAGCCACGCTTATGTTAGGAACTGGAGGACAATGTGGAGGACAGAGGGACGTCAAGCATGCAAGACAAGCGAAGAATTGAAGGTTGCCAGTAGTTTAACACAGATATAAACCTTTGTTAAATAGTAAAATTAAGACACTGATACCTGTTTCACCGTAGTGGGTTGGCCGCTGCTATGCAAGAAGTTAGCTAGCTAGTGTTGTTAGTTGCCTAGCTGGCTAACCTACTGCGCTACGTTAGCCAGCTTGTCATTGCTACGGTTTTTGGCGACACTTCTGCCTGAATACAACCATGCTAATCGCGTTGCGGCGCACAATTCAGTCACTGTTTAAAAGTCGTCAACACGAGTTGCTTGAAAAGCTTAAGATAAACCCCTCGTCACTACTTGTCAAATAAACGATGCCATCGTGTAGCAAAAGCGTCGCTGTAAACATACTCTTCCGGTAAAGGACGAAACCACTGAAATAGGGGAGCGTTACTTTAAAAATGTGAAAGAAGAAGTCACTGGAGGAAATGTTCCAACCCACTTTTAAGAGGGGGACTTACTTTGTATACCAAACCATACTTAAATCACGTTATAACAAATTTCTAAATTAATCGTGTTAATTTTAAGTTTGACAATAATACAAACTCACAAAGACCCCTACCTTCAACCTTTTGGTTGAGACCAAAGTGGGGTGAGATAACGCAGGTAGTTGTGCGGCGAGAGGTGACTTTAATGAAAATAGAAACAGACAGTATGTGCAATCTTAGTGTTAGCTGAAGACCTTGGTGTTGTATCTGTATTTTGTTTTCATCAGAATGACAAAGTTAAAGACCATTGAGTAAAAGTGAGTGAATAATGCATTATTAAAGGAACAGCACTCATTTTTTGCTTCCATAGAAACCGGTTTTCTATGTATGATCTGTTGCATAATCCTGCAGTCAATAAACACTTAATATTACAGATGAGTTGAAAGTAATGGACATTATTGAGTAGCATAATGGATTTTCCTGGAATTTTCCTCATGGGCTTTTCTATCGTTAGCCTACTGAATAATTTGTTCTCTATCGGTTAAGTAATCATTATGTAATTGATATAAATGGATCCATTTATCATAATATGTAAAATAGTTCAGAGAGCACTGACATTACACTTTTTTAATGCATTAATTAATTTGTAATATTTACAGCAGTTTTATCTGCCACTGTGCCCCATAAAGAAATAAAGACTTTGTATAATTTGAGGTGATGGTCAACTTTCATAAGCTGTCACTGTATATAGCATACCAGAATCAGAATCAGCTTTATTGGCCAAATATGCTCATACACACAAGGTATTTGACTTTGGTGAACTGTGCTCTCTATGAGCAAATAGTACAACATTAAATATCCACAATAAACACAAAATAAGGAAAGACTAATATTTACAAGACAAGACAAGACTAAATTAGACAATAGTGCAGTGGTGGGTAGTGCAAAAATGCTGATATAGACATGATAATAAAAAAATGTCATTATGTATCCCATGGGTTAATTTACATGAGAGTAGAGAGAGCATAGAGTTTGTGAAGTATTCACATTAAAGGTGTGCATAGATTGGTATCAGATGAGGAGGATAATAATAAAAATTCAATATTTACATGATTAAGTTATTGACCATAATAATCTTAAGAACATTTTTATTGCGTGTTGGTTTCAAGGTTACCACAGTGACAGGTCTGACACTCTGTTCATCACAGTGACAGCCTGGGGGGGTCTGTGTCTGTCCTGTTTGGTTGCAGATCCAAACCAGATAGTGATGGAGGTGCAGAGAACAGACTGGATGATAGAGGTGTAAAACATCATCAGCAGCTCCTGAGGCAGGTTGAACTTCATGAATTGATGCAGGAAGTACATCCTCTGCTGTGCCTTATTCCTGATAGTGCCTATGTGGGAGGTCCACTTCAGGTCCCGGGAGATTCAGGATCCCAGGAACCTGAAAGAGTCCACAGTAGACACTGTGCTGTTCAGTATGGTGAGGGGGGATTGAAGGGGGGGGGCTTCTCCTTAAGTCCACTGACATCTCCACAGTCTTGAGTGGTTTCAGCTCCAAATGGTTCTGACTGCCCCACAGGGCCAGCTGTTCCACCTCCCATCTGTAAGTACAGTAGACTCGCCACCGTCCTGGATGAGCATGAAGACGGTGGTGTCGTCTGTGAACTTCAGGAGTTTCACAGAAGGGTCCCCTGAGGTGCAGTTGTTGGTGTAAAGGGATATACTATCATAAACATACATATTTGTATATGTAAAGGCCACATCTAATTGTTCTATGGTTATATTCTCAAACAAACTTAAGAACTGCACACTAAGTAAGTTGCCATCTCACCTGAAATACTCAGAAAGTTGGGGGTTCCTCTTAACAAGGAAACAACAACGACTCAATCAATGTTTATGTCCTCAGTAACAAATGAAAGAGAGAAAAAAAACTTTGTCAGAGGAAGTGACGGTTTTAACCAGAAGAGAAATTGAGCTGGTTACCTTAGTAACAAACCAGCTTCAAAAAAACAGATTCTCGCAGTGAGAGCCGGAGACAACATGGAAGAGCTGGGTAAGACAACTTTCACGCTTTACATTGCTGATCATCCACAAAGTGTTAGATTTCAAATGGTTATTGTAATTCTAATATTCAGTTCAAGCTGGTTTTACTAACAATCAATGTACAATGACATGCAGAATTGAAAATAGTAGGCTACAACATGACTACTTTATGTAGGCTATTTGTTCTTTGAGTGACACCAAGTACATTGTACACATACAATACATACATAGAGTATTCTAATAAAATAAAGTTTAAAAAGAAAAGGATGGTCTTCCTTGGTCATCAGAATATATAGCATGTTGTAAAATACAATTTTTTTTGTTAAAAATTAAGTGGAAGTTGGGCAGCTTTTTGTGACATGTAAAGACAAACAGCAGTGATATAACTCTGAACTCATGTTTCCTATTTTTTTAGTCTGCTTCCCCACTGAGACCTCAAAGAAATAATGTTACATCTAAGTACACTTTGTGTGGAGGAGAGAGCTGAATTTTAATGTAATATTTGTCACCAGATTCTTGCAACATTTTGAAAAGTTTCACTTCTGCAGCATGTCAGCAACCACTTCCTGAGGAAGCTGACTTGCATGAATCAACCTCAAACTCATCCTCCAGCACCTTAATATGTGCATCAAGGAGCATTCTATTTTACTGAGCAGGAACATTTGTATTTAACAAGTACAAATATTGTGTTCTGGTTGAACTGTCAACACATAGAAAACAAAATCAATGTTTTTTAGTGGTTAGGTAGTGTACAGTATGCATGTCTTTATTTTAATATATGTGAAAATGCGTGGTGAGAAGATTAAAAGCCTGTATCCTGCCACAGATTTGTTGTTGGAGGAGCTGGCCTTCAATTCAGAGCGTTCTGAGGGTGTCAATGAAAACAGGAGCAATAATCCAACTGATGGAGAGGTAAAGATAGAAGCACAAAAATCACATACAAAAAATGTTGTCTTAATGATCAACTTTTTCAGTTTAACCCTTAATGTTATCCTCAAACAAAGAGCTGAAAATCAAAAGACCATTAAAAAAAACAATGACATTACCCAGGGACTTTAATGATAGAAACTGTTGTTTATTTTGGCTTTGTGTCCACAGATGACAGGTCCAATTTATGCTGCACTGAACAAGAAAGGAAAAGGCCCGGTCTGCAAAAATATCTACAGGTGAAGCACCTTTTTGAGACTCCTGTTAACCCCTGATTGACATTTCATTGAGTAAACCTTTTTAGAAGTACACAATTGCACATTATGTTATAATTACAAGATCTTCTGCTTTTTTTTTTACATCTTTATTTACTTAACAATCTAAGTAACTAATGGCACGCACATTTTAAATACATTAATTGTAAATTAACAGTTTATTCTCAATTACAATTAATGTATGGCTACATTTATGAATTGAGTTTATAATTCCACTTTCTTTTAATTTTTTACCATCAATGATCACACATCATAGAATATGTTCCAATACACATTTTTCCTCAATATAGGTTTTAACAATAATCACTTATTGTATGTGTGGTAAACTTGGAGGTTTATTTTTAGTTTCTGAGATATTACACTTTGTCTTTCCTCCTGTGTGGATATTAGTGATCTGCCTGCTCCTGTGGCAGTTTCCCCAGCCCCCGACTCACCTACTCAGGAGCTGGATTCCATCCTGCAGGATATGATGAGCCTGGGACAAGAGGTAGTGTCGGTTTGTGGACTGTAATTCATTGAAAATTGTCAATATGAATCTATTAAAGCACATCACATTATCACTTACATAAAAAATACATATAGTATAGTGGGTATTCATTTGGTAAGGTAGAACAGAGGGTGTTCTGTGTAGTATAGAAGCTTTTCACAAATGAGTGTCATTATGCAGCTTGACAATAGAGGGCAGAATTGCACTAATGTACAAACAGCACAGCCTTAACTATGAGAGTTGCATTGTAGGAGCATTGTTTAACAATGTCCTTTTAAAGACATGAATTTCAATTATATGTCTTCCTACTCGGCTAAAACAACATCTATTTGTATTGTCGTAGGATCCAGAGTCTTCTACGACCCCACCACCTCTTACGCAGAAGCAATCGACAAAAAAGAAAACAGAAGTTGGGAAACAGGAACACAAGGAGAGCAGCACAGCAGGTTCAAAAGCACAGGGTTCGACTTCGAAGAAGAATACAGACTCTATAGATGACCTGCTTGGAGGTCTGAGCTCTGACCTGGAGAAGATCGGCGTGCACACCACAGCCAAGGGCCATTGTGCTTCCTGCAACAAATGCATTGTGGGAAAGGTATAATAAGTCACATTAACAAATTGGCAATCTGTAAAATCTTTGTCACCCTTACAGATAAGAAGACAGAACAAAAAGATTTTCAAACAAAATTGTCTGTTTTAACTACTTGTCCTTTTTTTTTTAAAATCTGTAGATGATAACCGCACTGGGTGAGGTGTGGCACCCTGAACACTTTGTGTGTGTGGCGTGTAAGACGGAGCTGAGCACCACAGGCTTCTTTGAGAGGGAGGGTCGACCGTACTGCCACAAAGACTACCATCAGCTCTTCTCTCCTACCTGTGCGTACTGCAAGGGGCCAGTTATGCAGGTGAGAAAATCTTCTGTTAACTATTCTGAGCACAAATCATACACACAAGTGCCATACCACATTCATAGTTTGTTCTGTTATATATTACATAAGCAAATACACATTATTCCTATAAGATTTCATGATGACAGACACAACTACTTAGATCTTTTTTATTTATTTATCACATGTAACATTTTAAGTAAAGCACAAAACCATTTTGAGATTCTGCAGTCTTATTCTGCAGACCAAAGTCATTTATCAGAAAGTAATGTGACTTCTATGAGTCATCACATGTAGTTCACTCTTCATTTCCTTCTTCCTCACATCATGTGAGATGAGACAGATGTTTCTGATTGAAATGTCATATTTGTATGTCTGGTCTGTTTAACAGAACATCCTGACAGCTCTGGACCAGACCTGGCATCCTGAGCACTTCTTCTGCACCCACTGTGGAGACATCTTTGGACCTGAAGGTGAGAGGCTTGTGCATGCATATATCTTTTTTTGAAACTTCAGCAAACAGTCATATGTTATTTTTAAAATGTTTTCTAACTTGGAATTTGTCTTGTACCTGTCCCAGGTTTTCTAGAAAAGGACGGGAAGCCGTATTGTTGCAGGGACTTCTACCACCTCTTCGCTCCCAAGTGCTCTGGCTGTGGCGAGTCGGTGAAGGAGAACTACCTGACTGCAGCCAATGGCACCTGGCATCCAGAGTGCTTTGTGTGCGCGGTGAGCCCCTTACCTCAGACCACACACACGGCTCTGGCTCACGCACAAGCCTGGGAATAAATGAGATAGATACCCACACATTTGCTTTATTCGCAACATTTGGACCACAAGGCTGATGAGAACCTTATGGCTGATGAATACGCTGCGGTTGAAATGATGCAAATAAATCAAGGAAACCATATTCCTCAGTGTGGGTATCTTTTACATTCTCTTCCAAACTACTTGTGTATGCAGCATCTGGATGAAAACGGTTCAGTGTGCAGTCTACTTCTCTTTACCCAGCTACGAGTGATATAGCTAGACAGAAAATACTCCCAGTAGAGATGTTCTGACAGAGGGTAGAAAATCATTCCTGACTGATCATGAAATACAGTACATCACTCTTAAAACCTTACACACAAACAATTGCATTAATTGAATGAACCACAAAACACAAAAATGGCCCACATTATTACCACCTAATCCATGACCAACACATCAAGTAACTCACCATAATCATAGAAGCTGAACACAGTTTTATATGGAGCAGTCATAATCAGCCAGGTCACAATTTTACCTGCTCTTTGTTGACCTAAAAATAACTCCAGAGGGCAGCAGGTCACACCCTACTGAGGAGATGAAGAGGCCACCCAGCTGTGTCCGAGCCTTTCTAATCAACTCAGTCTAAATAATTGTACAAGGCAGTTCATGAAATGTCCCACCTTTGTTGATTGCAGCATAGTATTGTTAAGAGTAAAGAGATTTCCATTCCATGAAACGTCACCACAAACCCACAGCAGGGTAACAGGGTCATTGTTGACCTCTTTTTCAAACTGCTGTGCCATTTTTAACTAAAGTACACTGATTATAACTGGAGATTTTGATTCTAAATTCATTCAATTGTTGTCTGCAAGACATTTTCTATATCACAATCCCTCATATTTTTTTGCTTGATCATATTTTAAGACACAGTTGTCACAAACACTAACCGTAACAGACCTTTCTCACAACGGACATTTTGACTTGTTAAACCCAGGCGTTACTCCTGTCGTTAATGGACTGTTCTATGCTGGACCTGGTTGTTGTCATGGCTTACTGGCACATAGAAATGGAACCTGGCCATTGCTAGTATTAATATTTCGGCTACACCTGCGCTTTTACTACCTGACATGTCTGCCAAGGGAAACTTCTGTAGTCCACCACAAGAACATTTGCAGCTTCCCTCCTGTACAGACCTGTTAATGTTCTGTTCTAAGTAAAGTGACAAACTGTGGGGTGCCAGTGCTGCCTAGTCTAAAAATGCTTCCATAGCATGAAGCGATAACAAAGGCTATCTGTATCCCCTTAAAAAAATGCTATCAGAACAAAATAACTTTATAACTCACAACTCATGCCATTTGCATGGTCAAATATGGAGAGCAAGTTATTTTGGTATATTTTGTTTAAGATTTCAGGAGAAGCATATCTATATTGACAGTTATCCCCTTATCAGATAATGCTTCCTGTACAGAATGAAGTTCAGGAAATAGAAGCCTATCTTGATGGACAAACTGCACCATCAAATAATGCTCTCTGTTATTCTCAAAGCTGCCTGGTAGCAAATGTCGATGGGTAGCACTATTTGATAGAACACCCCTGTTTAGCTCAGTGGTTACATCATGTCCAAATTACAGAGGCTTTAGCAGAGTTTGACTCTCACCCTCAGCATCCCTGTTTCAAAATGTATCCACTGTCCAGTCCTCTCAATAAAGGCAAGAACCCCCCCCCCCCCCCATAAAAAAAAGTCAAAAGTGTATTTAATAGAGTCCCTGATTGCAGCTTTATTTCCATTTTAGAATCTAATAAAATAAACAATGTTCATTTAAAAATGATTCTGATGCAGGACCAAAGCTGTAAAATATTTAAAAAATGGTTCAGATGAGAGTACATTTGGACTATAATACTTCTTCCTCTGTTTTACCAAATGTAACCTTTCCCCCCCCTTATCGTCCCTCCTCTCTTCTATCTCTCCCCTCATCACTTTCCCTTTTCTATCCTCAGGACTGCCTGAAGCCCTTCACTGACGGCTGTTTCATGGAGCTGGATGGTCGACCCCTCTGCTCGCTGCACTTTCACTCCCGGCAGGGGACTCTGTGCGGAGGCTGCGGTGAGCCAATCACAGGCCGCTGTATCTCTGCTCTTGATCACAAGTTTCACCCCGAGCACTTTGTGTGCGCTTTCTGTCTGCGGAAGCTCAGCCAGGGTGTCTTCAAGGAGCAGAAAGGGAAGCCATACTGCTCGACCTGCTTTGACAAACTGTTTTTGTAACCGACAGAAAGTCAACAGATACCTTCAAATGCTTGATCAGTCACTGTTAAGATAATCACTTAAATAAGGCAACTATTATGTTTCCAACATTGGATACATCACATTGCATAATTATTTTTGCTTAAGTAAAAGTGAGCAATAAATGTTTGACTTTTTCAGTGATAAGCACGCTGATAGTAGCTGAGGTAGATATGACATTTAAAGAGATTTTGGAGACTAATATGATGGATTAAAAATAACAAGTAGAATGTAAATTGAAATGTGACTTAAATAATAAATAGATTATGTAAAAATACCAAGGGAAAAAGGCTTACATTGTAATATGATTAATGACATGGTTGTTAAACACAAGGAAAACACCCATATCCCATTTTGAAGAACTGAAAAAACATTTCACATGTGTGATATTTGGATGACTCTAAAAAAGTGTGTTTCTGACACTTGGGCTACATTTTATAGGATGTCATATTTCATGACACAGAATCTATAAATGGAGAAAGAAAAACACAGAGGTGCAGTTTTAATCCATGGTTTCCATTAAATGATCCTCAGTTTGCCATCAACCTTGGCAGCGTGCAGACCCTCTCTGCAGTACGGAGCTGTTGTCTGTCGGGCTGATAGCTTGTATTGGCAGTGACTGGCATAGAATCGGTGTGCCAGCCTGAGTTTCCTTTTACTCTGACTTACCATTTGGCCCCCGGCATGCATGTAGGATTCAAACAACCTCCTTATTCTGCACACAGGCTCCTTTATAGATGCCTATGGAAGATTAATGAAGGTGTTGAGTTGAATAAAGGCGGTTTCAGAAGGAGCTCCTTTGCATCACTGCATCTCTTTAGTAGCTCACTTTTGACTGCTGAGGGAAGACACAGATGTGAAATGTTTAAGAGTTCATTCATGTTTCGAGATGAAGATCATATGTCTGGCCTTATGTTGTTATAGCCTGATCTTTTGCGCACTTCTTATAATAATTCTTTGTATGGATGGTATGTGAAAGTGAGGTTCATGAAAGATTGGAAGTTCTGATTTTTCTGTGCAGTGTTTTGCAGTTTTTTTAAATATTCTTTCATTCTTTTACTTTTGTAAATATTGAACAATAGTGAAGGTATGCATAAAGCTACAAAATGTACATAAACCTCGTAATGACAAACTGCTATCTTAAATGTGATTTGCATAAAGATTTGATGCGAAAGTTGTTTTCTTATTGTGTTTTCATTTTTTGCACAATTTTTATCAGTCTTTGTAACTTATACAATCCTATTCACAAATGTTCATTTTCTTTCACCCTTTCCTTCCGCTGTATCTATATGTGTTCACTTATAGATAATTAAGTAAATTAAATTAAAATAAATCAAACACACTCCACCTAAAAGTATAATGTTTGGAATAAAAACCATTAGAAATTTTCATATAAAAATCAATACAGACATAAAAAAGGTGGGAAAAAGGAAGAGGTGTGTGTGAGTGAGTGTGTGGTGTGTGTGTGTGTGTGTGTGTGTGTGTGTGTGTGTGTGTGTGTGTGTGTGTGTGTGTGTGTGTGTGTGTGTGTGTGTGCGCGCGTGCGTACGTGCGTGTGTGTGCGCGTGCGTGTGTGTGTGTGTGCATGCATATGTCGTTATATTAGCAGGGCAAAGATACAGGTATTATTTTAAATGTGTAGACTGACTCAAATCCCTGCAATGCATAAGAATGGAAATGGCAGGGTTCAAACTTTTTGGGGAGCCAGTTTTAAAACATCTTACATCTAAATTGTCTTTGAAGACT
>CM036536.1:19773936-19811436 GCA_020745685.1 Tautogolabrus adspersus
CATTTTTATAATCCTGCAACTTCAGTCATTCCCGGTCCATTGATCTGTGAAGGCGGCAGGGTTCTTTACTGAAAGTTCTCTCTGAGGAAATGCTGAAGTCCAAAAAACTTGAAGTTCTTTAAATGCAATATTTAATCGTAACATCTCTCCTCCTTTGACATTTGGTAAGCTGCCAGTGGACGGGACCATTTCGTATCATTGCACTTTGCTTTTATGATAAATGTGCTTTAGTTGAAATATGAATACAATATTTGTAACAATATAGACCTTCCCCTACTTATGAATATTTTCTATTTTTGAAAATTGGGATATGCTATACAAAATAGTGTTTATATAATGATTACATTATGAAATTCACCTTTAATTTTCTCCAGTAGTATCAACAAACAAAGTTAGACTTTACAATTATATATACATTTTTAAATTTAATTTCTTCTTTAAATTAAAATACATGAACTGTTTTTTCTTTATTCTAATCTGGATGGAAGTTCAATCTGTCTTCACTTTCAGATTTTGATAACCATCACTGAAGATTGTCAAGGATTCCATGAAAAGGTGCCCCACCTAGGATCCCACTTTTTTTCTTTACCTTAATTGCTTCTTTGTTTTATTACAACCAATTTTAGCAGATTCATGATAGGCTACTATCATTAACACCAGTTTAATGTTCCTTTCTAATGAAGTGCAACACCAGGAACTCAGAGCCCCCCCTCCCCTCCCCTCTCCTTCTGTAACATAGCAGCAAAGAAAGCCAAGGAAAGAGGAGCTTCAGAATAATTCAGGCATATTTATCGACACATATTTCACTTCCCTGTCCTGAATGATGTCTGGTTTGGAAAATGTTTCCACTAAAAAGCTGAGTCTCCGTCAGGGATTATGGCAGGATTTGAGCTCAAATGACTGACTCTGTGGCTCATTTACTCTCTGAATCCACACAGGCTGCAAAAATTAAAAGTTGAATGTGGACATGTCCAGTGAAATGCAAACAGCATGAAATGAAGAACAACTTTAAAGAGAATTAAACTCTTAGCTCTGTCTGTTTAATGATGTCATTGAGGATGTGGGGGGTAAGGTAAGAGAGAAAAAGCAAAGAGGTTGCCTCTATTTGACTCGGAAGCAGCACAAGATATGACAAACGGAATACATTCTCTGAGAAATTGGGTTCAAAAATACGTAGTAGTATTATAAGCAGTTGTAAACATCTACAAGTAATAACAGTTGTAGTAGAAGTAAAATAACTAGTCACATTTACTTAGTTGTGGTCATTGCACCAGCAGCCTTTTGAGGCTCAACTAAAGACAGAATAATAAAATACATTCAATATGAAAGTAATGAGTGTGAAGTGATTCATCACACTGATGAAACATGATTTGTCCCACTTGGGGCCATTTATATCGTTAATCAAACCTATTTTTCTATGTGCAAAAAATATTTGGCTAAAAATACAAATTACTCCCAACAGGCATTTCTGGAAATTGTTCAGTGATGTGGAAAAATAATAAAAAACTTTGGAAACAAATGAAAAAAAAACTGCCATAAAAAGGTCAATGTAATTTATTGACAATGCAATACTTGTTCAAGTCAGCCTCAAGGTTCTCATCAATACAAACCACAGGGTCACTTGGTCGGTGGTCACCCAACTGTTGTTATCTCCCTTAAGTATCAGATCAACTCTGTTGACAATCATCTGAAACATTATCACTGTGCAGCATGACAATTGGATGGTTTGGCAGACTGACTCATATTGATGCCAATTCTAAACTGCTCATGCCAAACCCCAAATACAATCTTTCAAGATATGTATGGTATATACAATATGACATCATGTCCATTAAATCTATATAACAAAGAGTAAGGTCTTTACCTGCTATTTGGTAAACATTTGTTATGAATTGGTGCCATACAAATAAAGACTGTTCGATTGAAATTTGGGTTGATTCCCACTGAGCACTGTCTTTGAATAATGTAAGTCAATGTTTGATTGGTTTTCAAGCATTTCTGTGTTACTAAGTTTTATTTATTTATTTAATTAGGACAGTACACATTAATCAACATATCACAAATAGCATCCATGTAAATATGCCGGAATTAGCACAAAAGCTAAATTTAATCTGTAGTCCTAAGGCAGGTACTAACAAAAAAAACATAAAACAAATGTACAATTACTGGACAGTTTGAACAGAACAACATACACAAAAAACTCACAGACAATTCTACAAACAAATTGGACACAGTCACACAAACAACAAAAGTGTTTCCGTAAGTGGCAGATATCAGTGTTCTTGAAAAATGTGTAATTTATAATTATTATTTTAAAAATTTGAACAGGGCACAACTCTTGATAATGATACGCCCCAAAACAATGTGAACACAGCAAAAGTAAAAGTGTTGCTTTGAACTACATGCTTATAAATTACCCTGTTCACAGTGGCATTGTTAACATGATGCAGTTAATAATACAATCACCACCAGTTTCCCTTAAAATGAGCTGGAAACTTTTTGGACTTTTGATTTTGAAATACTTTATTAATCCCTGAGGGAAATTGTGGTTTACATTCTGTTATTTTAGAGACTTCCTTCTCACACACATAGGCCTGAATCACACACATGCACAAACAGGACTTGTGGACATGCATTAGTGGAGAGATGTCAGAGCGGGGCTGCTATACACTGCTTACGCGGGAGGCGCACCAGAGCAGTTGGGGGTACGGTGCCTTGCTCAGGGGTGCCTCGGAGGTGCTCGGGAGGTGCAATGGCACCTCTCCAGCTACCAGAACAACTTCCGTATTTTTGGTTCTCAGCGGGACTTGAGCCGGCGACCCTTGGTTCCCAACCCAAGTCCCTACAGACCCAGCTACTGCCGCCCCCCAAACTATAAACTACAGTAGAGGCTGCTTAGAATGACATCCGTTGTAAATTCCTTTATTCATAACCCAAACTATAGGAACAGATTTAATTGTTGAACCCATCATTCTGCTGGGATTTAAGTGAATGAACCAACAAAGTGATCTTTAGCGATATTTATTCCTAAGGGGGAAGTTGAACTATGACTGAAATTAAATGGCAATTCACCATGCAGGCTAACAAAATGCATTGCAACAACAATGGATCAGACAGATCAACAGTACCACTATCATGGCTGAGAAATGTCAACATGCAAGTGAACTTTCTGTTTATAATACAAAGCTTAATGCGGTTTATCTGCTCAGTTTAGAGGTCCAGATGTAATCAATGTAGGAAAGTGAGGAGATAGAATTTCTAACGCCAGTTAACTACAACAGTAAACTCTGTAGCCCGCAGGCTCAAATTACTTTGTAAATGCTACTTTGTCAACTTCATTTGAGTCCCCACGATATCAAAACAGGGCACAGTTATCTGTGGACCCGTGCATTGTGCTGAGTGAGTAGCTTCTACATTGGCTTGGATGTGACTTTCAATCATGGTGGCGTGCCTCGACCTGGTGGACTTTGCTAGTCTCGGCTCCGGCTCATAAATCAAGCAACTGTCTCTGTAAGTCTGCAGCAGAGCCCTGAACTCCCCAGTGTTTAATGTATGTTTTAACCCTCTGCAGCCAGTTTTCAGGGCCTCTGTGTGGTAACAGTGGTCAACAGGATCACTGCTAGATGAGTTCATTATTTTGAAAAGTTAAAAAGTCATTGATGGGTTTTTCATTTATTTTCAAGTCATGGTAAATGGTAAATGGACTTGAGCTTATATAGCGCTTTTCTAGTCTTCTGACTACTCAAAGCGCTTTTACACTGCAGGTCACATTCACACACTGATGGCAGTGGTCGCTATGTAGTAAGAGCATCTGAAGTAACTAATCCCATTCATACACATTCATACGCCGCCGACGAAGCAGCGGGAGCAATTCGGGGTTAAGTGTCTTGCCCCAGGACACATCGGACATGTTACTGCAGCAGCTGGTGATCGAAACCCCAACCTTCCGGTTGAGAGACGACGACTCAAGCCACAAGTCATGTCTCCCAGTTCCTTGATTATCAGCACCTGTACTCATTACACACCTGCACCTGATGATGGGATTAGTCCACACAGTTCATATACTTCTTTTCCCTTCTAATAGCAAACGTTTTTTTTCTAACATGTGAGTGTATTGCATTCCAGCTTTTTGTTAACAAGGACCATCAGAGAAACATTTTAGGGCTATAGGGTATTTCCACACGTTTAATCACTCCCTGTCTACATTCTCTTCTCTTCACTTTATTTGCCATTAAGTGAATTGATATTAACTTTTAAATGGATACTCTCCCTTAACTCTGGTAATTTTAAATCGTTATTTAATTACATTTATATTGATCTTATACTTCTATCTGTTTTTTTTTTACTATTGTGTCTAGTTGTGTCTAATTCATGCTTAATGACGTTCTTAATGCTGTGTTTGTAGCTCTGTAAAGCACTTTGAAATGTTCTATGTATGAATGGTGCTTTATAAATAAACCGGCCCTTGTCAAGTGTATTAGCCACAGACTGGCCAAGTGCCAGCACGGAAGCTGTCTATACAGCTATACAGATGGGGCCGTTTGCAACACGTAATTTTTCTAATTTAAAGAAAAACTGAGCCAAAATGTTTTTGTGTAAATGTACACTACATTGTAAAGATTCTCAGCGCTTTACTTTTCCACTAGCAAGCCATTTCGGCGCACCACATACAGTAGGCTCCTTTGTGTTTGTCCACCTTCTGATCAGCTGTTTGAGTCTATAGTGTAACAGCTCTCAGTAGACTGATAACTATATTTAGAGTTTCAATATTACTGCATCCCAGTTTGAGATCATTTCAATGTCTGTAAAGGATACAACATTTGTTATGTCTTAGTTTTTTCTCTTAAACAACGCACACTTAGTGTGTTACGATCAAGTCAACATGCCGTGCATACCATGGGTCGTAGCACTATACAATGAAGAAACAGTGTGAGACAAAATCTTATCTGTATACAAATTTCCATTCAGCTCTTTTAATTTAGTTGGTAAAATATGTAAAGAAGGTCTGTTAAACACTGGTGTTTAGTACGGCAGGAACTCTGGTGAGTGCTGCGAATGTAATGCTGCTAGGTAATTAAGTACTGTTTTACTGTAATCAAGTCCAACTCGTAGCTCTCCAGGTTCATGGACATGGGCTCAGTTTACACACATGCATCACCAGGTAACTTGGGACTCTCCTGTCCTTCAGTTTCAAGTTTCTAACCTCTCTCTTTTGGACCTGTTTTGTCTCTGTGTAGTCCATGAAAGTATCTTCTTGAATCCACAGTAAACGGCATGGCATATTCACTGTAAAAATTGCTCAATTTTTTAGTTTGGTTGAATTTGTCGTCTCTTTCGAAGCCCACAAGCCAAAGCGGCTGATCAGTGCGCTCCAAGCAGAGGAAAATGAACTTTGTGCGTTGAAGTATAGTGCTTAGCTTCTGTGCATGCACTCTGGCCTGTCTCTCCTGTGGCTAATACACTTACTATTAACAAGTTCTTTATACAACTTCAAAAATACCGAAAAATACTTTAAATACAAGCCCTCCATGCACTCTGTCTGAACAAACACCTATTATTAAAGAAACCGAATCTTCCCCATTTTTTTATTTAACTTTTTTTTTTTTTAACACAGGCCTATATTTAGATAAGCTACTTTATGTACAAAATGGGTAAAAAAAAAAAATCTGGGCGGTATTGGTAAGTATTTGATATATAGTTTGGCATCTGTATCTCTCATACTGTGTTATTGACCTCCCTGGTGGGGCATTAAGGCTCCCAGTGTTTCCCCCAGTTGGCCCTGAGCATCAGAGCTCCGTCACATTCAGGCTGTAATTCATCTTCTACAAGGCCAGGTGGAGACTGGAGGCTGTCATCGTCACATTATTGATGGGCTGCAGTCAGGCCAAGGAATAGAGCTAAACTTTCTCTTAGGTTTGGTAGAGGAAAGCACAATGTCTTCAAGGGATACTCTATGAGATGATCATGTTTTAGGAACCAATCTAAGACAATGTTCCATGATTATCTGCCTCATGCAGTGGAGTGGTTAATACCATGCAGCGCTTCAGGCAAGACCATAAATAATTCTAGCAATGAAAGGAAAGGCAGAGTTTGTGTATTTTCTTTTCTCAGTCTCTTACAGTAGATTACAGTTTAAACCTTGACACATGTTCAGGATCAGCTGAGGAAGCAGAAAATTATGTCTCTGGACCTTTACTGAGCTGACTGTTTGTGTATTTGTCTCTGCGTGTGTGTTTGTGTATTCAGTCATAGGGGTCATGCTGTTTGATGTGTTTTAGTTCGTTAAACTATGCTGTTAATGTGTCTCTTGACCTTCTATTCATGTGTATATTTTATCAAAGGTGGCTTGCTGTATGACATTTTTCAACTGCGTGTGGATGTATGGATTTGTGTTTATATCTGTGTGTGTGTGTGTGTGTGTGTTTGTGCGTGTGTGTGTGTGTGTGTGCGCGTGCGTGCGTGTGTGTGTGTGTGTGTAGTGTGGTAGCGCGGCCTGCTTCTTGACAAGCTCAGGGCCTGATGACAGCTCCTCTGCTCCCTGTCAGAGAGAGAGAGAACAGCTCTACGTGTGAGTGAAGAGTAGCAGCAGGAGAGACCAGAAAGATCTGGATTGTGTGTACATAATGTTTGCACCTGTGGTGTTGTCTATGTGTTTTGTGTGTGTGTCTCACTCCACAGCCAGGTTGTTTTTTACGGAGACAGGTCTTGAAAGCTACGACCTCCTCCTTTGCCTTTGACCTCTTTTTGAAGCCATTAATTCTGGACACTTGAAATATGCTCTTTAAAGCAATAAGTTATGTCTGTGTTTTGTCAATACAGAGTCATCAACCACACCTAATCATCTCTCTTCCTTCCTTCTCTTTGCTTTCAATCACCACATTTTCCCTTTTTGGGTCTTTTCTTTTAATTCTCCTTTACTCCCTGCTCCCTTGCTCTTTTTTATCTCCTCCCTTTATGTCTCATATTAAGACAAATGCATATCTACACTGACACATGAACTTAAGTCTTTTTGTTTGAAAAAGCAGACCAGCCAAGTGTTAGAGAGCCGCGCCTTGATCTTAAAAATAAACAGAGTCCAAAACCAAAGGGGGACGTACGGTGAAAAGGAAAGAGCAGATGATGGAGAGGAAGCATGAAGTGTCATATTGTGTTACCAAAACAATATTAAATGCATATTGAGGCGTGGAAAAAAGGCTTCCACCTTATTCACCCCCTCTCTCCCACGGCCTTATACTGGCTCTGACCTCACTGCTTAAGTCCAGTATTATTAATCACACAGATTGAAGGGCTTGTGAATGCTTTATTTGGTTTCTCTTTCACAGAAAAGTCAAGATGTTTGCCCTCCTGTGCCTATTTCTGTGAGTTAAAACCACACGCCTCTGCTGGAATCTTTAATGATCCAAAGGAAGCCAATGTAGAGGTCAGGGGGCATTTGAAGTGTTTTTATTGAAATGTATACTCAAGCCACATGTCTCTCCAAAAAAAAAAAAAAAAGCAGCTAAATTGGAGTTTACACGGTTTGGTATTTTGGACACCATGGCTTCACAGATGTGGGTAAACAAAGTTTGAGACAGCCCATGACTAAGACTCCCCCACAGACGCAGGCCACATCAGCTTGGATAAAACACAACCACAGACAGGGATGAGCTAGACATACACCAAATAAACCTTGGATTAATGCAGGACAAACAAGCTTTGAGCTTCACTCAAACCCCAAACCCTGAACTATCTACATCCAAGCAGAAAGAGGCTGCACTGACTCACACACTGCTTTGCTTTCTAGTTAGTCCTTTAAACTCACATTACACAAGCAAAGAAGAGCACCCATCTCTGATGATCTTTACGCATACTATTTGCTTTGATGCCATGCATTTACTATACATGTGGCATTAAAGCACCTTGAACAATAAGATAATCTTCAAAGAAACT
Source organism: Tautogolabrus adspersus (assembly GCA_020745685.1). NCBI lineage: Eukaryota > Metazoa > Chordata > Actinopteri > Labriformes > Labridae > Tautogolabrus > Tautogolabrus adspersus. Next base: position 19,781,866 of record CM036536.1, read on the forward strand.
CATTAGACCAGATGACCATCTTCAAAAAAGGGTCAAGTCCAAAACCAGATTTTTGAAGTGCTCATCTGATCCCTTCAGGCAGGAATTCATGTGGGGTTCCTGCACACCAGAGCAAAGCCGAGGCTTGGATTTAATGGTATCATAACAGGCTGTTTTCACTGTCAACGCTGAGTTCTTATTTGGCCCTTGAAGCCTCTCCTGAACCCCTGCATGGACAAACCACAAACAGGACATTGACAATGAACTACACAAGTATTATACTGAATAACATTAGATATCTATATCGCATTTCCATAATATTATGTTATGAATACATCTATTGTTCAGTGCTGAGATGTGCAGTCACTGTGGTATTAGAAATGACAAGAGGGGAGGCATCATTATTCCCTCATATCTTATTCTTTTACCATTCAAAGCCCAAAGCTCGATCTTTCTAACAGCAGGAGGGGTCTTTTCACTCCTCTAACCCCCCCTGCCTTGGCTCTCAGGAGGAAATGGGGCAGAATGAGAGGTAAGATAGCAAAGGGGGTTCCCAATATGGATAATACAATTACTAACAATGCCAATGATCAGTGGGAAGGAACACAATGCATCATGGGGAGACTTTGCCCGCAGAGCCTTTGATGTGAGCGCATTATAAGCCTTAGAAAGCAAATAAAAGATGGTCCTCTCTGTGAAGAGAGCCAGTAAGTATGTGTGTGTTTTTGCAAAAAGAGCCAAAATAAACATTATAGTCAAAACTGATACTGGGCTAAAATCTCAGAAAAGGATTCATCTTTATAATGACTTCATATGTTTCACTACATCATCTTTGGGGTGTATAACATATAAAAGGACATCACTCCCTCAAAAGTAGTTTACCTTAAATGATCGAGTTAGGTTACTTTAAATGAGTGAGTTAGGTTACTTTAAATGAGTGAGTTAGGTTACTTTAAATGAGTGAGTTAAAGGTGTTTTGCAACTATAAGTCTCAAAAACAATGTCAATACTCATTTTAAAAAGACTCTTAATAATTGCGATGACCATTTCAATCATTGTTAGGTACTGCACTGTTTTGGGATGAAAGCGTTTACATTTGCTGCATTTCTCTGATTTTTTTCTAGTTTTCCTTCAAAGCAACATTTTTGGAAAATACACTAGCTGTCTTGTCAAGTTTGAGGAGAAGAGGGACAACTCGCTAATTTCTGTTCATTGAAAAGAAAACTACAGCCAGCAGCAAGGTAGCTGAGCAAAAGAATGGCAAAGGCAAAACAGCTATATTGGTTATCAAGATTTATCATTCAGGATTACATTTATTATCACTTCCATAAAGCAGACATGGGAGGGAAATGCACATGTCCTGAGATCAGGCACACTTTAAATAAAGAAGGCACATGACATTTAAACACCAAAATTAAAAAAAACATCCGAGAGAACCTCTTAAACTATATAGATTACTTAGTTTTTCCCCCAATACAGATTAACTGCTGCCCTATTTTCAATGCTAGTCTGAGTTTGCCAGCTTAGCCTTACAGACAGATATTTGAGTATAGGATCTTCCAACTCTGGCAAAAAGCAAATTACCATATTTTATTCAGCTGATCTATTCCTTTCATTTGTCAGCTGTCTGAGTGATTAAAGATGTGAAATAGGCTTCAGATATTCTACTCAGTTCCACATGAAGAAAAACAGTTACAAGTTAGTCTAATGACTATAAAACATTTATAAAAGAATTAACTTAAAACATTGCTTCCAGAAAAACATCTCTCTTTATATTTTCTTGCCTTGTTTCCCCTCCTGCTTTTGCTCATTCTGGAGGATGAAGATAGCCATCCACATGAGTCGACACGCCAGAGTTACTGCAGATACCATGAAGAAAAGAAATCAGTGTGTATTAAGGAGATTCATATACTGGTTGGTTTAGCTTACTCCATTTACCACTTATCTCTACCTAAAGCTCCTGTGAATGTCTTAAACAGATTCATTTTGGACCCCCTCTGACATTGTTTGACATCTTCCACCTCCTAACATTACCCTTCTCCTCCTCTATCACTTTCTTTCTCGTACTTTTCCCCAGGACGTCCGGAAAGAGAAACCACAATAACATTTCACCAGAGACTAAGTCAATATTATTCCTTGACATCTTCAAAGCAGGACAAAGGATATTGGAACCTGAGCAAGAGACGGGTGAAGATAGTGAGTGCGTGTTTGTGTGTGTGTGAGCAGAGACGAGAGACAGGAGAAGGAAAGCGTTTAGTGGGGTGCTGCCTAAAGCTACCAGCCACCTCTTATTATCCATCATACTCACATTTTCTTTGAAGCAACATCTTTCTGCCCTCAGGCCATCTTATCCTTATCTACAGCCACACTGCACAATCTTAATTCTTCCTCCCACCACTAGGGGTCCCTGTGTGCATAACAAACAAACACATTTGAAGCCTCAGTTCTTTAATAGTTCATATTTTCTTTTCATGTGGTGCAGCAGCCTTGGTAGCAGTTGTAAGAGAAGTAGCACCTCTATCATTAGACAAGTAATGATGCCGAGGCAGAGGGCTAATGTTGGGGGGTTTCATGGAAGAACTCATGCACAAAATGAAACAGACATGCAGCCGTGGAGTCAAAAGGAGAAGTAGACACAGGATCCTTGCAGCTTCAGGGCCACAAACACTTACAAGATCTCATGATTCTTTTTTTTACCACCAAACTACTACTGTAGTTTTTCCTTTCTGTTAGAATATAATGTTCATATTTATTAAAAATGAACATGTACATTTTTGCAATGTGGTATAAAACATAATTTTGAGCTAGTTTTTGTTGCAGAAATACTTTGACTTTAAAAAATACCTATAGATCTGAATGCGCGCTCTTTCTTTCAACCCCTCTCTCTCTCTCTGTAACGCCTCCCCAGATGTGCGTTCTGCAAGTGAGCGTTTCTGTGGTCTGCTAACAGAACATTAACTCTAAAGTCCTCTTTCGTCCCGGCTATATGTGCACTATGCTGTAAGCATTGGCCCCCGTCCAGGAATCTCCTGCAACCAGCCGCTCATAAGCCGTCTCCTAACCGGCCAAGAATGTGGAAAAGCACCTTCAAAGAGAAAACCCCTCTGCAAGGTGTGGTTAAAGCAGGTACCTGAGTCCACAGGTGGACGTATTAGAGCAGATGAAACTGCTAACTGAAATCCCACACCTGTCTTAGAAAGAGAGACACAAAGGGGAGAAACAGAGCAGTGAGGATGAAAAGATTAAATTAGATCAGCGTGGGTCTTTTCTGTTATTCCTATATACATCTTAGACTGCATTATAAAACAAAAGAAATATTGACTTTCCAGCCTTTCAGATTCTAAAAGCGTGATGAATGGTGCCCTACAAAAGCAGTCAAAGGGTCAAAGGGCAGAAGTGTCACAGTTTTACAACGTGAAACTGTGTTAAAGACAAGCTGATCAAAGAGACTCAGCAGAAACGCCCCAATCTGCCTCATCTGAACAGAAAATACAATGAGCGCTCAGGGACTTGGCTTCTTACAAAGCTGCCCAGTTCAAAAAAGTGAGCTCGGAGTGGTGAGAAGAGGAGTGGAGAGGAGGGGAGAACATGTTTCGAGGACAAAGAGTTGCTTGTCTGAGGTCTGTCTGCCGTTGGCCTGCAGGGAGGGGGCCCGCTGCCACTTGTTTGAGGGGTCTCCATGATAAATTTCCCACTACTTGACTCTGTCACACTGTCTTCCACTTGGACAATAACTGAGGTCACAGCAGAGTAGTGGAGTGTTGACACCGCGGCCTGCGTAGAGAGAGGGGCCACTTTCTCTCAGCACGACTCCCCTGCTCCACGTCATGGCTAACAATTCTAAAGAAATAAATACAACACGTCCCACAGTTTCCTTACTGAGACCTGTTTATTTGTCACCATCAATCATGCACGTAAGGTCTGATGATCTCTGCCGCAACACGAGCATCACCCTAATGTTTCACTGCAGGGTTGTAAACAGAGAAGGATGGAGATAAATGTAATCCTCCTGAAGAGGAAACACATGACAGCATATGAAAGATTGTTCTTATACATCTTTTAAATGACTCTGTTGAAACCTGAAATAAACTGAACTCTAGGCTGCCAGTGTTATTCCACCTGAGTAACTGACTCTGCACTTTAGTCTGCAGTTTTTCTTTGAAGTGACCGTAAATAAAGCCAATTATATTATTCAATTAGGAAAAATATCACACAAATGTCATAGAACTATGGTGAGAATCATGCATGAAAGTACAATAAACTTTCATTGAGTAACCATGCAGGAGCTCAATGAGAGGATTTTTAAAGTGCTAGAAAAGAAAGTCCTCTGGATGTTGAGTATTTCCTTGTTTTTTTTTCTTAGAAAATGTTTCACATCTTGAAGCCGCAAATGTTTACTGTTCTGAAATTAAACAAATTGGATCCAGATTTTTTTTTTATTCAGTCAATATAACGACAAATCTTAATTTGTCGTCTAAAATAGAACAGACATGTAAGATAAAATAAACTACTATAAGCATCTGTTGAAATGACTTATCAATCTTCTTGCATTCAATCTGAAATTCTGCCTTTTGTAGGGGAACGACCATGCTGACAGAGGCAATATCCAAACTCTCACCACGGGACTTTGTTTGAACATTATAAGAACTTTCATTCTCTCTTCACTTTCTTTGGCTCTCTCTTGTGCAGCTTTACTCACGCAAACCTGTCATCCCTCTCTGAACCTGCGCTCCCTCCTAAGTTGGATGTGTGTGTGTGTGTGTTTGGGTATGTGTGTGTGTTCGTGTGTGTTGGGTAAGGGGGGAACTCAAACCGTCCCACCTCCCTCTTTTTCCCAGTAAGAGACGCTCCAAACTTTGAGAGCACAGCAAAGAAACTCTCCAAAGAGTTTTCAGCTCGTGCTTCAGGACTGTACGGAGCAGACAGGGAGAAAATCTTAGAAAGAAGGAAACTGAGCAGCAGGGAGAGTCGGGAAAAGCAAAGGGGCGGAATGGTCCTCCAGCCGAGGTGCACATGTGAGCCAAGAGGCCACCGGTAACTTTTTTTTACACTTCAAAGAAACAAGGGCAGAGGGAGAAGAGGAGGAATAAGTGAGAAACACTCTGAGAGCTGACAGTCAGGAGTGTCCTGTCACCTCGACACGATGGTCTGCCTGCCCGGGTTCAGCGTAGTCTTCTTGAGCGCTCTCCTGCACCAAGCGGCACCCTGGGGCGCAGACCGACCGGACAGACCGAGGCAGTGCGACACACCGAAGTCGGTGAGTCAAAATGGTCCCTATCATCAAGACCAGGACACAAAGTTTCTAATCAGATGAACGCGTGATCGAACCCTCATATAGATTTGAGTTTGACCCTTTCTGTTTGGTAACCAGCTTACACAACTGAGTGACACTTGTTCTCTAAATGATTCTGAAGTGTAGGCTACTTAAATTGCTTTCATTTTGAAAAAATACTTAATAGGCTATTTTATTAAACAGACCTATTGGTATTTTTAATATATAGGGCTCTTACAGCAAGAGGGAAGTATTACATATAATATTGTGTATCATTTTGTGCTATAATGAGGTCAAAGGTTAGCCTATTAAGACATTTGAAATATAAATAAATAATAATAAATACATGTTGTATGTCCTTTCATAATAAACAAAAACGTAATAAGATAAAAAAAATAAAAGATAGGCATACATTGAAATAGGTTTTATTGCTTGGTTAATGTGGACCACTTGTAAAAACTGATATGAATAACTAATGCAAGTTATAATAATAACAACAATAATCATCATCATCATAATTATAATAAATATTATTATGTCCTGATTCTTTATTCTCCAGCGCAACAATGATTAAAAAAACAACTGTGTTTAATCATTAGATTAGAGTTCAGGTATTTTTTAACTGGTCTATAAATTCACTTAAGAGATCCAAGCTTTAAATGAAAGCAGTTGCCAAAAGTAATCGTTACCACGCGCCAACTTTATGGCTGTTTATGTGACAAATGGAAAGTGGGGAACACCCACGGGTGACTTGTCTTCATTTGGGAGACTCTCACCGAAACATCACACGTGATCGTGTTTAAGCGCAGCACGCGGCCTATTTAAAAACATTTATCGGGCGTATTGGTAAAATTATGGATGTGGTTTCAATTCTTAACGGGAGGAAGTGCAGCAGAGCAGAGCAGCCAGTTCACTGAGTCAGTCTGTCTGTCTGTCTGTCTGTCTGTCTGTCTTTCTGCCTCCCTCACGCCGCCTCCACATGAAGGGAAAAAAGTCAATCAAAATCATGACTGCAGACATCACATCCAACACAAACGACCTCCGCAGCATAAGGCAAGTTTTTAAATGTGACACTCATCATTAGGGAGCCGTTAGAAGATCACAGGCTTTTTGTTTCTTTACGTCCTGTGTGCAGATAATGGATCTGTTGTCAGAGATCACTGAAGACGCCGAGCTCCTTCGCTTCATGTGATTTGTAATGCGTCAGTACAGTGGTCTCTGTTTTCTGTTAGGAGTAATTACCCCCATAAAAACGCAGCCCCGCGCGTCAAGGCTCTCCAGAGGACGTCCATGGAGCTTGTAGCAGAGGGGATTCTTAACTCTCCGCAGGACCCGACCACACTTTCCATGTCGAGAAGTCTTCCTTTTAGGGTTGGCCTTGGCGCCCATGGTTGCTAGTTAACGGACATGCACAATAAAGTTGTGCTATATGTTGCTTCGTGTCAGGTAGGCTACATGACTGAGGATGCTAATGCGCCTAATGCCCTCAGACTGGAAATTGAATCAAAAACCAAGAAACTACTGTTTAACCTTTTCATTTTATCTGCAAAGAAAAATATGTTTCAAATTAAATACAGCCCTTTCAATTTACTTTCTGCAGAACCAGATTCTGCCAGAAATGACTGAAAGTTCGTTTTTAGTTAATTGTGATGATAAAAGAACATCCCACAAGACGACTTTACTCACTTTGGCAGCAACAGTTTACTTTGGCAGTGCAACACAATTGGAACACAGCTGAAGGAAACCTTGATTAAATTTTAGAAATAAACATTTTCTAAGAATAACTTGATTTTACAGTAATGGGTTTCATCCCTCAAATGGCAGATTACAGAATGTCTCAAAAGCCAGAAGTCTGATACTGTTTATGAAAGATAAGTCTTTTTCAAATTTCAATAATGCCAACATCAAAGTCTTTGCACATGCAAAGCACATTTGCATGTGCACTTAATAACAAACATATTTTGAATGCAATAAGGCCTCACGCTCATTTAATTTAATTTCCATTGGGACATAGTTTTGTGTAAGGATAACCACACTAGACAAACACTTCCTGTAATATAAATCATAAAGGACACAACTGTGCTGCATTTAAAACTCTCAGCAGCAGATATCCCTGCTCTGGTGTAAAAAACAAAAACAAACAAACAAAAGAATCACAGTGGGGTCATGACTGTGAGCAGGTTACTGTCAGCTTTTGGCTTTTATGAGCTCCAGTGCTGTATATTTGCACTTCAGCCTTGAAAATACTTCCCAGGCCGAAAGAAGCTTTGGCAACCAAGGTATGCACCTCAACAATACACGAGGGTCTGTTTACAGTCCAGAAGGCCCCTCTATAAACCCCCCTGCCTGCACCACAGCAGCCCTTGTAGCACAGCCCCAAGCTCACTAGACTTAGTATTATTCCCCCTGCTGTCATCTTAAGATGGTATTTCAATCTTTAACTTGTTGAACCGGGAATATGAGCCAGTAAACCACAACAGAGGGGAAAAGTGTCAGCTTTGGTTTTTGAGACACGCTGAATTGATCTGACATGATGGTTTTGATGTTTTGTTCTTTCCTTTCCTTTCTGTTCCCCAGCAAAGTGACATGAACTCTTTCCTATGGAGGGTCAAGCGTCCGCCTCCTCATCCACCCTCTTACTTATTCGGTACCATCCACGTGCCCTACACCCGAGTCTGGGACTTTATCCCCGATCAGTCTAAGCGAGCTTTCCACAACAGCCGCAATGTTTTCTTCGAGCTGGACCTGACCGACCCTCTGACCATCTCCAAACTGACCAGCTGCCAGTTGCTCCCCCACGGGGAGAACCTACAGACACTGCTACCTCGAGACCTGTACCGCCGCCTCAAACGCCACCTTGACTACGTGAAACACATGATGCCCTACTGGATGACCCCAGACCAGCGAGGACGCGGCCTGTACGCTGACTACCTGTTCAATGCCATCGCAGGGAACTGGGAGAGAAAAAGGCCTGTGTGGGTGATGCTGATGGTGAACTCTTTGACAGAGTGGGACGTAAGATCCAGGGGGACTCCTGTGTTGGATCTGTTTTTGGCTCAAGAGGCTGAGAGGATGGGGAAGACGACGGGGGGCTGTGGAGCGGGTGGAGGAGCAATGCCACCCCCTGAATGGCCTGAACTTCTCTCAGGTAAGAGGACTCAATACTTTTGTTTCTGTCCTTTTTGCATTTGATCCCCTGAATGTACACTGCTGGATAAATTGGACAAAGAAGCCAAGCATAGAGGGAGTATGAGGACATGTACAATTGTATGCCCTGGCTCATTCTGCTGGTACTAAAGCGCCTTATAAGACCAGCAGGTTGAGCTCTAAAATCTTTGGAAAGGTTGTGTATGCACAGCTTTTTGGTGTTGCACACACTCTGAGAAAAACAGTCAGAGAATGTGGGAGAGGACAATATGAGGAGAAAAAAAGTGATTAAAACCTTTCTTCTGGAGACAGCTTTACGGTTATGGATGTCCATCCACCTCACTAAACAAACATGCTCAACAGCTGAATCTGCACAGAGGGTGTCAGGCTGAGCAAGGCACATGCAGAACAGATTAGAGAAGGTGAGAAGAGCGCACAGATCTCGCTTTCATTAATACAGACTGTCTGGCGGTATTGCAAACTTGGACATAAATGGTCAATTGGAAGAAGAACAAAATAAGTTAATCACCTGACCTGATGAAAAAAACCTGGGGAAAATCTTTAATGCAATACATCTTTAATTTATTGTTTGACGAACAAGAAGAACAAGGTAGCGTTAATCAATTTCAAGTATTAGCAAGTTGGAGGTAATCTAAGCTGAAGATCCTTTATTTTCACAGTGGGAGGTCCTCCAAATATCTGTGATCAGCTTTGATAGCATGAGGAGGAGGCTCTTTTCTTATTCATGTTCTGATAAAACCTTTGATTTAGAGTAAGAAGGAAAAACATCTCAGCATGTGTACTCATGCGCAACCCAACACATGTGCTGTGCATGTATGGTACGCCAAACATGAAGGCGTATTACAAAAAATGCAAGGCTCCATGCACACTGGTGGTGTAGTGCAACAGAATCTTTTGAGGGACTAAGCTTCCATGTGACATGTCGGAGGGGCTAATTTGAGAGGCTGTGGGCTCCCAGCCTCTCCTCTTTCATCAGCACCTCCTAACTACGCTGTCAAAGTCACACTGCATGCCCTGCACATGCCTGAGAGCTTTCCTACCCCTAGAAATAAGCTCAGCTAGGCCCACTGTGCTGCTCAGTAACAAAGAAATGAGCCACAAATGCCATTAAGAGCTTTGCATTTGTGTAGTGTGTAATGTCCTGTAGATGTGTTTACTTATCTTCTTCATGCCTCATATGTCATCTTAATCTATAAAGCAGTCTCACTTAAACTGCCCATAACACGGATCTGTATTTAGTGTGGCAGGCTTGGCATATGCCCCTAAAAGCAACACTGTTTAAAGTTACATCCTACAAGGGTTTAGTAGCAGAGGGGTATCCAACTTTGAAGAGAAGTGCTTATATCTCCTAAGAACTCCTATTCCACTTTTAAAGTCATAAGCTATTGTCCTTAAGTCAAAAGAACAGGCAGAGAAAAGAACAGGCAGGATGCACTGAATTTACAAGCGATTGTAACAGTTTTACGAGACAGGTGTTCAAATTCAGTTAACAGTTTTACTGCCATGAAAAATCTGTCAAAATTGGACCATGGATAACTTAAATCTCACCCCGTCAGAGTACAAGAATCTTTGGACCTTTAATCTTCCAACCCCCTCGTTCCATCTGTTTGAGCACAATTCAGAGCTGAACTGAAACTGACATGGAAACTATTATTCTCAATTATCATAATTTGTGATTTAATCTGAGCACAATGGTTGATTGATTCCCTTTACGCTTGACTGTAAACGGGATGAGGTCAGAAGGAAGGAAAGTGAAAGACTCAAAGACAAAACGTGTGGGTGGGAATCAGAAGAATAAGACACAGAGAGAAAGGCAGAGATAGAGCCTGATTTGAGGAAGTAGAAAACGTGTAAAGGCAACATTGTTGTTGAAAATGCAGGGAGACTGATGTGCGTCATCTCACCGCTAACGTTAATCTGAAACATGAGCAAAGCTTAGAGAGCAAGATCTGAGTTGGGAAAGGTTCCAAACCCTGACGGCCCAACATATTATTTGTTCCCAATAAAATCAGTTGCTTACAATATCCTGTAACACTGACCTCACCATAAGGGCTCAGTCAGGAACACAGGTGATTCATCATGTGTCGCACTTGTAGGTTTCTCAAAGCCACCTGGTCCCAGTTGTGCCACTGCAGATGGTAGACATCTTGTCCTGAGGCACTAGTTCAGGTTTACAGGTTAACAGGAAGTAGTTTTTGGATGGAAAAAGGTAAAGTTGATCACACTCTTTAGGATAGGGAAGGGAAAACAGAGGCAGCGCAATCAATCAACAATCAATGTTGTCGTAGAAGAACTCTGTCCAGCTGAGACCTCTGTATGTTATTTTAAAACCACAGCGAGGTGTGGATGTCTCTGTGAGAGGTTCATGAAACAAAGGCAGCTCATGGTGCATGGCTCTTCTCTAGTCCTTTGGAGGCCGATGTAGGTTGACAGCTGGGCGGGCTGGCCAGTACCAAAGTCTTTGTGAGAATCGGATGCAGAAAGGAAAGTCTGTTAACATTCTGCAAGTTGCAGCCAAAGCTCCGCAGGAGGTGACTCCTACAGGTTACTCCTCCACACTATCTCCCTTAAGATTGGATCAATGAACTTCATGACTTGACAGGAATGTACTTTATCAACTGCTTTTGTTGATACAGAATCAGAAATCAGAATCAGAAATACTTTATTAATCCCAGGGGGAAATTTGTTTGTTACAGTTGCTCATAATACAATTCAATATCTGAAAAATCTGAAGATGTAGGGTGTTTTTCGCATCTACTAACAGTTGCATCACCTGCACCACTGTAGCTCAATGTATTGATGGTACATAGTGCAGCTTAAGGTTGTCAACATTTTTGATACTTCAATACTTTTGTATACAGAGTGTTTCAAAATGATGCAATCTCTGTTATTTTAATGATCAATAGCACCAAAAGTACAAAGGCTTAAAAAACATCAGATCTTAAGTTATATTTTAAACCAAAAGCTACCGCAAGTGAAAAAGACAGTTTGAAAGAGTTGACCTGCAATTTTTGGTCATAAAAAAAAATCCATCCATATATTGGGTGCCAAGGACTTTTATTTCTGTTGCTGTGCTAACAAAACATGTTTCAATATTGTTTAATTTTAACTAATATAATTTCAAAATGTTCTAATTCTGGTATAGTGACAACTCTAGTTCACCTAGATACATAATGTTATCTGTTTTAAGATTAATCAGTTTGGGGACTGTGTAGTTCAACGCTGCTTTTGGGAGATGTGGAGGTTGCTCCAGTCTGTGGGCCTCTCTCAATCCCACCAAATAAACACCTATATTTATTTTCCCTGGGTCGCATTGCAGCCGAGGCCACTGGCCCATGTCGGAGAGAAATTGCATCATATCGGTGGCGCCTGTCTCCTGGGCAGGGGTCAGGGGTCAAGGCATGAGGTGGTGGTGGAGTAGGGGAGCAGCAGAGCGGTGAGGAGACTGGCAGTCTGTGGGGGTCAGTCTGGGCACTGCTGAGCAGGCAAGCAGCGCCCCATCGGATAGAGGAGCAGGTCCAACCCCTAAGCAGGAGTTTCCATCAGCTCAGGGTATTTTGTGCTATGACATGTTTTTAAACTGTATGTGTGCGTGTTAAAGAGAACAAAGAGAGAGAGAGAGAAGTGGCTGAATGTCGGTGCACGCCAGTGTTGTCATCTCAGGTCTGAAGAGGGGAGCTGGTAAACATTTTAAGCGATGGGATGGTGGTAGGTGACAGAATCTGGTTTCATCTCAGCAGGAGGGAGCTCTGTTTACTGCCTCAGTGACAACCTGACATGTCTATTTTAATCAGCTGACCCCCTGTACCATCCATCTGCTGGAGGAGACGTCAGGTGGAGGCACTCTGTTGTGCTGACGCCTTGGCTTCAATGTTGTGGTCACAGCAGGGAACTTTAAGTCCTGAAGATGTGAGTGAAATAGCACAATGGTGTACTTGTTCAAAGTAAAATAATATGAACTGTATTGACAGTTAAAGTTTACAAAATGTGTGTTTATGAAAATTTATACAGAAAAGTGCTGGGACAGCAACCACAGAATTTACACACAGTGGCCATGAAGAGAAACTCTTGTCTGTCTGGGACAGAGATATTCCCTTTAACTGTGTTAAGACCCACATAGTCGATGCTTCCCAACATTCAATTTTACCCCTCAAGATATTCAATTTGATTTGTATTTTCTTTGGTATTCAAATTCAGATTTGACTTCGTAAAAGCATATGGCCCTAGGATACAAATCAGTGCTTTAAAAATGACTTAAAAAGTGAAACAGTAAAAGTAAAATACTGCACAAATGGACAAGGAGGAATGTTTCTCTCTTTACAGACCCAGAGGTTTTTGGCTGTGCATGTCAGTGATTTGATGAGCATTTATGGTAAGCGGTGAATCAAATATTGTGAGCCCAGGGTAGTGAATGTCTCCTTAAGGCTGGGTGAGGGTTGCTATGAGTAACAGCAGTACTGAAATCAAAATAAGATTCTTATGCGTCGTATCAAATCATGCTGAATACTTTGCTTTGTGTTCTTTGGACCGTGTTCACCTAAACAGGACATCTTTAAAGCAAGGAATTAACATCCAACCTTGCCCATATCCAAATATTTACATTCCCTGTCGGGTGTGTAAGTTTGGGTTTGAAACGATGTGTTGGCCGCAGTTTGGCTGATGGAAAAAGCGACTCTTTGTCTGCACTCTGCTCTTCTTTACTCCGACCTCCTCACTCCTTTTGAATATCTGCTAACTCCTTCTCACTCACTATCCTTCTCTCTGACATGTCCCGAAGCTCTGACTGTCCTACTGCTAACCCATTGCTCATCTGCTCACACAAACATGAGCATCAACACACACACCAAGTGGAAAAAGAGGAGGAGAAGGGGAGGAGTAGATCACCTTTAAAGTGAGCTTGCGACGTGTATCCCCTCTTTAAGCGTGACATCTGAGGTTGTTTCACATCTAAGCTATAATTACCTGTGCAAATATGTGGAAAACTGCAAGGCAACACGTATCAGGGTTGATCATCTGGTGCTGTCGGCAGGCAGACGGCAGTCCCACTGTTGCACTAATGACTTAATAGGTCCCCTTAATGACCAAATAGCCTGCTGCCATCCAGAAGCACTTAGGCAATTATGTGCTGGCCAGAAAACTGCAGGCTGACAGCGATATGGAGGGAATGCATGGTGAGAAAAAAGGGCACTGTGCACCTGACAACTGAATAAATCAAAATGTCATAATATCATTTACCGGACTCATATTTTGTGAGGAACAAAAGGTATCAGAAAAAAACGTGACAGCTGTGATTGAGTTTGAAAGCAGAGAGCAAACAGGAGCTGACAGGAACCTGGAGCAGTGTTGCTACGAGAAATGTTCCACTTAAACAAAGTGCAACCATTTAAAAGTGTTCTTAACTGGAAAACTTGAGTCAACCCTACTTTCATGATAAATCTCTAGAGTAAGTCATTCAGCCACATTTGTAAGTTCTTCTGTTGAAATAGAAGTAAAATCAACGAACCAATCATTTTGTATTGTTATAGCCCCCAAGTTATCTCATGAAACCTGACAAAGAGAATCTAGACCAGGGGTGTCAAACTCATATTGGGTCGGGGGCCGGATTGGTTCAAATGAGACCTCCAGTGGGCCGGACTAATTTTGCCAACATCACTATAACTCAATCCAAGGAATATAAAGGCTGCTGTATAATGTTTTTAATTAATCATTATGCTATCCTTGCATCAGATAAAAAGATTTATTTCAAATTTGATTTTTTTTTGGCATTCACTTAAGATGAGTTTATAAGACTGCAGGTTACAGATTTAAAACACAACATGTCTGTCATTACAAACTGGAAGTAAAGAAATGTACCTCAATACAGAGGAAAACAACAATAATTATATTGTGTATTTAAATGTTTTTGAGATTACTCACTTATATTTTTTAATATTGCTGTTCAAGTTTATAAAAACCTTGACACAGGGGTTATTCTACCTGCCCTGGGATCAGTGCTTTAATAATACAGAGTACAGAGAGAGAGAGAGAGACTTGAGATGTGTGTGCGTCAGACTACAGCACAGTTTGCACTCTTTAAGGTTCATCACAGACAAAGCCTGCTCACATGTTGTCACAAACACACTGAGTGTCTCTGATGCTAACGATGTCATCATCGGGTATTTTAGTGCCAGGCATTATAACATGATCAAATGTTTCCAAACGAACAGACGTGAACTTTTCCTTCCGCGTTGCGCACTGCAGTCTGATCAGCTCCGTGTGGAGATCCACGTTCTTTAACTGGGCTTAGTAAACTCAGTAAAACGACTTTCACTATGAGCCCGGCAGTCCGTTCTTCTACGTGTCCGTACCATCGTAATCTAACTCTGTCACTGACTTTTTATGCGCCATGATTCTGTGCCATCTCTGTGCGTAATTCAAGGAAGCACTTTAGTGCTGCTCCGCGACTTAACCGCAGCGGACCTCTGTATGATGGGACAGCCTGTGCGGAATATCGTTTTCAGATAAGAAGGAAATGTTCAGTTATAATGACATGTTTACAGTCTGATGAGAGCTGGTGATAAAGGCGCGACAGCAGGACTCTATTTAGACGTGATGTTACACTGAAACTTTTAAGTGCTCAGCGCGACACTTTCACCTCTGGGTGACCTAAAAATGAACCATCTGTAAATAAAATCAGTTAATATAATTTTAAATGACTGTTTTTACCATAATCAGAGGTAAAATAAGTCGGGAGATGCCAGAGCTCAATGCCGGTGTCCGGAACCGAGACCTAGTCAGGATGTGTGGAGACGGCCTGAGCCGTTACGCATGACGGAGAGGGGTGTTTTTTTCAGTCCAATTCGTATCAGCATTTTACCCTTTTACGTTGCTATACATAGTTTATTTTACAACTCAGTGAAAATATTTATTAAAAATATTTGTTTTAAGAAAAAAATCTCATAAAAAATATTTTTCAAAAATTTCCCCATTCTTCCCAAAACGTCTCGCGGGCCAGATGGAAGCTGCTGTCGGGCCGGATTCGGCCCGCGGGCCGTATGTTTGACACCCCCGATCTAGACCATAATGTTGTTATATTACCAAATGTGTCGATAGACCCAACAGAATTCTACAGAAGCCATGAGCGGACATACATCCGTACATCTTATTTACTATGTTTTACTATGATAATCAGTCATTTTTGGTTTCTCGAGGTCTCCATGTATTCATCCCATATGCTTAGAGTTAAAATAGGCTTTACTTACCTCATTAATGTGGGCGATGGCAACATGGCATGTCTGGTCTATAACTGTAATCAGCATATTGTTTTGTTTTTCTTGATGGACAGAAAATGATCCCATTATCACTAGAAAAAACAGCTTTTTATCTTGAGATAATGATGAAACATGAATCCATTGTAATAGTAAAACCAGCTTTGTTATCCAGATAAAACAAGAAAACGAGGGGAGATCTCAGGAAAACAGTTGAAAATACTCGAAAGATTGGGAAAATTGAGTAAATAACATGTAAATAAAATATATAGATGCATGTCCGCTTAGGGCTTCTAGAAATCCACAAATAAGGAAAAACGTCCCTTTAACAGACAGAAACCTCAAGAAGAACCAGACTCAACAGCCACCTGCATTAACTGATGGACATATGGCTTCAAAACAAACGCAGCCCCAAACTCCCTCTGCGTTGACGTAGTAAAGACGAATGGGTGAAACCGGCTTGAGGAAGAGAATATGTTTACAGACGATGTATCAAGTATAATTTACATGACGTTTTTATCAAAGCAGCACATACAGCCGCAGTACGGCAACTTTCAGTAGCAATTCCTGCTTCCTTATGTAGCGGTCTTTGAAATAACATCTGGTGTTTCCACGGCAACGATAAGCATTCTGTTTGTCATGGCAGCTCATCATGGCGATCGCCTCGACGAGACACGTCCCGTTACAACTAAAATTAGGGATTTCTCTGGCTGTGATAACTGTTGGAAATATTTTAGGTAATGTAAGTACTCAACAAAAAAATATAGATAACATGGGTTTAGTACATTTTTAATGATTATTTTCTTTTCTGAGATGCTGCCGCGAGTGACGCAATATGACGATTTTTGCGTCACTCGCGGCTGTTGTGGTTAGCAGGGTAAAACTACATCGCTAGTTCCTCATGTTTTCGACCACTGAAGCTACAGACCTATCACAGATCAGTTGGCGGGGCTTCACTGCCAGAATCGAAACTTAACATCCGCCATCTTGCTTTAAGGCTATGCTACCAGGCTCTATGGAGAAATCTAATAACAGCCGACAATGGCGAAAAAAGTATGTTTCAACTTCAAACTGATATGGATGAAAGGGATTTTGAAGGTCTTGTGCTCGAATCGGATGTTCGTGGCTCTTTCTACGAGCCGCCCGCAATATTGCTGCCAGGTGCCTTCTGCCGACAGACAGCGGCTGAACAGGGACCCTGAGCCGGGCTCAAGCTGGGTGTCTCTATGGATATATCTCTTATGGACCGAGAATGGCGAAAAACGTATGTTTCAACTTCAAACTGATATGACTGAAGGGGATTTTGAAGGTTTTGTGCTGAATCGGATGTTCGTGGCTCTTTCTACGAACCGCAATATAGCGGCGAGCTGGCTACTGGTGCCGACAGGCAGGCTAGCTAGCCTAGCTGGCTAGGTCCGCGGCTGTGAGAGGAAGAAGGAGCCGGGGCAGACTTGTGTTGTCGGTGCTGTCACTGTTTGCCTATGGACACAGACATATAGTCTGTTTTCTTCCAGGAATTTCCAAGATGCCATTTCCTTCTGAAAGAAATCTCTGAATCAGTTGTGGAAACGGCTGTATTATTGTCCGCGAGTAATGCTGCATTCAGGTGCTGCTCGGGTGGTTTAAGTTTCCGAGTTGGGAAGTCGTTCTTCCGACTTCCCAACTCGGAGAAATCTTATAGTCAAGTTATATTTAAGCAAAAAGTTGATGTGCAATACGTGCCTGAATAAAAAGTATGTTACAAAACACAAAACCGACTTGAGCAGGTGTTTCATGTGCATTTTACAACTCGGAGTCTCATTTTTCCGATACCACATGAATGCACCTCTCCTTCAGCGGGAGTGTCCTGCGGTGCTGTGCATTCTGGGAGTTGTTGTCTTTGCAGAGAAAAGGCAAAAAGACACTTTTTGCCTTTTCTCGGTCAAGAAGGCACCAATTTCAAAATTTATTTCACATTTCTACTACATATATGACCCAATGTCAATACAGATTCATGTTTCAACGGGTGAAGTATCCCTTTAATTAAACAACTGCAAACTTTCAACTTCAGTATGATCTCTTTTGCTCCTCTATAAACCAACTGCTCTGTCTTTAGGTCACAACCCTCTTTCGCTCCAAGTTCAGTGCCTCAGAGACCTGAGCTAATGACTCCACCACATTGTCACTGACCTGAGTGTGACTGAGGTAGTGAGTAAAGTGTGTCGGGTCAGAGTGCTCTTCCATACTTTGGCGTACAATGTGCCAAATCCTTCTCTACTTCCTTCGCCCACGTTCTCCCTGTGGTGGAGAAAATGAACGTTTCTTTCTACTTCAATTGTTATGGTCTCAAATCACACTGCGGATCCATCGTCACTCTGCAGTAATCTTCCCTTCAAATAAGGACCAAAGCTGCTCTGTTGCACGCCTACACAAGCATTCAAACACACTAAAATTGTACTTTGTTTCTGTATAATTATTTTGTCATCCAAATAGTGGAAATTGCTGAGAACCGAACAGTGTTTTCCTGCAGGCAGATAATGTCAAACACACACGTTATATTTCTACATGACATGTTTGCTCATCACAACAAGGGAAAAAGCAGTAAATTGTGTAGAGCTGGAGGTTGTTGTCTATGGGGAAGGGCAGGTAGTTTCCAGGCAGGCTGAGGTTAATCTCAGGTTGTCTGGGCCAGAGGCTGATTGATCACAGACAGGAATGTGACTGACTGATTTCCTTAGAGACCCTCTCGGCCCCTCTGGAATGTTGTTGTCTTTTGGGATGTCATAGTTTTATAACCTTTGTTTAACCAGGTTAGCCCCGCTGTAACCGAGGATCATTGTATGGATCGGCCATCTGATGTGGTGCTGCTAAGGGTCAAGCTTTTCTCTTCCTGTTATCATTTAAATCAAATTCTTCCCTAGTGTGTTTTATCTCATTTTAATTTTGGGATGAGGCTGAAATGTGGCACAGCAGTTTTTATGTTGTATATACATAGAAAGGACATATTTTGAGGATATTTGTAATTATTATGTCAGGTATTTAGATTTACGTTTTTTGTTAAGGTGGCCTCATACAATATCTTCCTTACTGATTCCAGTAGGTTAAAGAGCAAAATATTTTATTATTAACTTCGCTCTAAAAAAAACATTTGTACATTTTAATGTTAAGCCCCTATATTGGCTGGACAACACAATTTATCATCCCCATCACCCTTTTCACTCACCATATTGCCAAATGAAACTGACTTTTCTGACTAAACAGAAGTTGGGGGATCATTGTTTAGGTAAAAAAAACTACTTGGTCAAAATGAGGCAAGAAAAAGCTACGCATACAACATGTGCTGAAATCACTGAAGCAAACAACTACCTGAGATGAAAAGTCAGAATTATTCTCCTTCTTAACATGCATTGCTGTGGTGGTCTTTGAGATTGTGGACGTTCCTCTTTCTAAGGAGTGCTGTGGGAACAACTTTATCCACAAACATTGACTTATTAATTGGCAACCTGCATCCACTAATGAACAAAATCTAAAACACATCAGCCATAAAAATACAGTTTAATATTGCTTAATATAGGCAGTATAAATTAAAACCGATATAGTATCTGTGGTGTCACCCGTTGAATTCTGAAAGATGCGATATGAAGCCCAACAATGCCAGGTGCCAAATTGGAAATGCTGAATTTAACTTCCAACTAATTGAGATAAAAGGGGTGGAGTTGAGGAATGCTGAATAAATATCTTCCTGAAACACCCCCATCTAATTCATCTAGCAAGATAGCATACTCCAAATGATATAACCAACACAAACAAAGCCTGTTGAGTTTGTGTCAAGGACAGTAACAGGATTTAGCTAACTTATGCCTAGCCTCCAACAGCAACGTCTTGCCTATCAGCCAAATCAGCCAGGCTTCTTATTATCTGTAACTGTTAGCCATAATATAATCAAAACCATTGAGTAATACAAAAAATCCCCCAATGAACAATTTTTACCAATGAAGATATATACTATAGACATATTTTATTGTAACAGGCTGTAAACATATTCATTAAACTTTAAAATTGGGACCGAAAGGAGAGTCCTTGGTTTATGGAGCCACCATCAAGTGGACACTTAAGGAACTGCATTTTTTAACACCTAAGGTTGCCATTAGGTGCTCACAGATATTTAGATCAAAAGAGTGGAACCTGAAAGGTAACCAGACGATTCGGTATGTCAATGTTGCCCAGAATGAGTGAACATGGAAAAAAGGATTGCCAGTACACCATGGCATGTGATTTTCCATGTCAGACGCTCTGTGGTCTGAGATGAACTCAGTCCCAGTCCCAGCCTGCCTGTGACATCAGCCACACATACTAACACACCTCTCACACACCAGCGGCCAACATTCATATAGGTGCGAGACCAACTGTGTGCATATGTGTGTATGTGTGTTGTGAAAGCTCGGCTTGTCGAGGATTAGGTAGCATTAGCGGGGCACTCTCACTGAACCTGCTTTTAATGTGAGCCATGATTCCTCTGTGCCCCCTCTGCCCTGTCCCCGTTATACACAACCCAGAGGAGCACTTCAGCTCCGCTTACAACCAGCTCCTGCACCTCTCACCTTCCTGTGCCCCTCCTCTCCAATGACCTACGTGTTAATGCTCATTTTCACTTTCACAGCTTTTACCTGGAAAAGCCTTCAAGAAAATAATGATGTGTCAGTTGTGCTTTTTATGTCTGTTTATCCAGTTGGACTTGCAAGGAATATGTACGTAATTTTTTTGGCAATAGTGTGTCATGCATTTTCACATTTGGATCTGCCCAATATTAAATCGTAGAATAATTTTGTTGATTTTGGAGTGACATTATTTATGATTAGACCACTAATCACCGTTTAGCATGAGTCAAGATCATTTTACCTCTAACTCTGCAAATGGTAGAGCTGAGAATGACAAATGTAAGCAATGACTGTTATTTAAGTGCTCTGTACTCCCATCATCAGAATTCCCAGCATCATAAAGGCTTCAACCAGTGACATAATTAAATGTCAGTAAAATATAAGCCTCAAGACTCAAGTTTGGAACAGGTGAGCCCGTGTTAAATTACTCTTAGTCACTGAAAGGAAGCAGTGAAATTCTTACTTGGCCTTGTAAAGTAATGATTTCATGCTCGTTCAAAAATAAAGCTAGCTTAACTTAGAAACAGTTTTTCTGTGTGTGTCACTAACTGAGTGCAAGACAGGGCCCTAAAGCTGGTCCCAAACTCTCTGACCAAAGTGAAAACTGCAGGTTGGAGCTCTTGAAGCAAGGCTCCACTCGTAAACTTTATTAGGGAGCACATAAATCCTGTCAGTCGTCCTATCTCCTCCCTCCTGTGCAACTGGGAGCGGGGACACCCGTTACACACTTCTCCATCTAAGACTCCCCCTCAGTTGAACAAGCAGGGAGACAGAAAGGCCAGACGTGAAGAAGGAAGACAGTAGGGCTATGGATGATTTGGTAAACAGACAGTAAGAAAATTAAACATATCAAAGACAGCCAGGAAAGCAAGAGACAGGGAAATAGGAGACTAGCTCCAGTGCCTTTAAAAAGGGTTTAGACAAAGATGCTCTGGTACAAGCACATACTTTTGCAGGGATAGATTACTACAGAGATAAGTAAATGCACAAACATAAAACTCTGCAGGTCAAACAGTTCAGGGCCCCATTCTGAAAAAATGTTAGTACGTCAAGGCTTTCATCCTCCCGTCTTAGGCCTGTTCTCTGTCACAGTACCCTTTATCCCAGCCTGCATCGTCATCTATCGCTGATGATATAAACGTATCTATCCTTATCAGAAACACATAATTTAGTCCCTCCAGAAAGATGAAATGTAACTATCAAACCATTAAAGCAGAAAAAACAAACCCCAGTGAAATAACCCCCCCCCCCCCCCAAGGGTAAATTAGCATTCCATGGCTATTTTGTAGTTTAATTTATTTATTTATTTATTTTTTCACATTTTGTTTGGCATGGGAATGATGATGAAAGACAACTGGCCCAGCCAATGGATGACTTTTGGTATTTATTCAGTATGTGAGTGCTGTCCCAGTTGCTCACAGTGGATGTGTATTTTGTTACACCCAAAAAAGCCTCAATCACCAAAACCTGTATTTTCAGAAAAAGCTGGTGACATCTTGGAGGGCTTGATTCACAGTTATTTGGCTGCTTTCAAAGCCAGTCCAAGTTATTCTGGCTTAAAAGAAGCAAATACTGACATTTCAAAACGGATCCCAAACCAGCAGCTGCCTTATGTGACTGTAGCCCTAATGGAAATCTTTCAGCCTTGATCTATAAATATGTTTTGCCCCAGTGTGCCTACATCAGCTCAAGGGATTTCAGGCATTTGCACATTCAGGCCTCTGTTTCACCTTTCAAATTAAGAGTTCCCAGAGCTTTCTCTGAGCCGGATTGACTGAGGGAGCCGGTTGCCTTCGACCTTGCCCTCGAGATGACCCCATCCCTTTGGCTGAAGCCCCAGTAACCCTCACTTAACCCCCCTCCCTCCCCCGAACTGCTATTGAACATGACTTTCTCCATTTCTTGGCTAGATTCAATAAGTCTTTGCAAATTTGGTTTAACCAGATAAAAGGTTTAGTGAATACCTGGATGGTTTCAGGGTTTTTTTTCCAACTTTAAAATGTGTTCGATATATATCAAGACAGAGATGGAAAGTACACTAATGTAATGTCACAATAATTTACTGAACTATTTGGCAACGTTTCCAGGATCTTATGTGAAATAACTTTGTGACTCCTTTCCATCTGGCATGTAAAATGGATTTAAAAAAAATCATGATAAAGTTGGCTGCCCTTCAGTTGACGTGTGACCTGGTCAATCCTTTCCACGAGAGCAAGGACGAAAAGAAAAAAAGAAAAGAAATATAAAAAAGGGATTATGAGAAAGAGAATTTGACGAACAGAGACACAAAGGAATTGTGGAGAAGCAGAACAAACCCCACAGCACAGGTGAGAAGGGAAAGTGAGGAAGGGCAAATTAAACTGTTCATTTTGGTGGTACTGGAAAAGAGAAACACAACAATAACACAGGAAACCTCTTACTTTCTGCACTCAACAGTTTCCTCTGTGCCAAAATAAAAAAGACAACAATAACAAAAAATCAAGTATGCTGCTGTGAAGCTTCTCTCTCTTCTGCTCTTTTGGTTTTCTGAGTTTTTCCCCTCCTGCTTGCTCTCATCACGGCCAATTTCACCTGTCAGTCATCAGCGTAGTTTTTCCATCACAGCTCTTCTACCTTTCCCAAGGCATACACTCTGTTGGCGTCCACTGGAACAGTTTAAACATAATATCAAACATATGGCAGAGTTTATGGAATGTAAATGAGATGAGAAATCAAATTTACTCAGAGAGTTGTAGCGGGACTGTGGTCTCTGAGGGGTGCCGATGTTTAGGGAGTCTAAATGATGGGCAGCTGTAATTACAGCCACAAACTGAGTGGGGGGATTGAGGTTGAGAGGGAGGGGGAGGGACGAGCGAGAGAGCCAGGAGAAGAAGGAGAATGGGGCAGAAGGTCCAGGGTGGAGGGGGTGAGTTAGGGAGAAGTTAAAAAAGAGAGTCTCTCACTGCGTGGCTCCTTGCTCATTTTTCTTCCTTGTTCTTGCGGGTGTGCATCATGTGACGATGTGTAATTGGCCTGTGGTCACACCAGAGTTGTGCAAACAGATTAGCGGGGAAACATGTCAGCCTGAGGGACTACCGAGGCTGAAAGTGTGTGTTGTGTGAATCACAGATGTGGGATTGTGTCGGAAACAGTTTGATGGAGTTATACCTGTATTCATTGAGAACAGGTGGGGTCATTGACATTGTCACAGACAAGTTTGTTGTCATGGGCATATGGGGAATGTTTAGAGGTTAATTCTATAAATGCAGTTACGCTGATTTCCAATGCTTCATTTGCGGTTCTTAATTGCAAATGCTTAAATGCTTGATTAAATAGGTTCACTACACTCATGTATTACAATCCTAGTTTCACCATAAGCACTTGTACTGCACCACTTCACACAATGATGTTCAAAGTGTGATCAGCCAGGTTTTAACAAATGTTTAACAAAGGTTAAAATAGTAAATGGACTATGTGCTTTTCTGGTCTTCTGACATCTAAAAGTGCTTTTCCAGGACACTTCGACATGTGCACTGCAGAAGCTGGGGATCAAAGCACAACATTTTGATGAAGCGATGACCCACTCGCCAACTGACCCACAGCCACTATCCAAAAAGGCTAGCTTTTACAGCTTACTTACACACACATCCAAAGTTACACCTTTAGTATGTCATAGAGGTAGCGTTACAGTTCTACATCCGTAGTCCGTAAAAATACAAAGTTTTAGGCTAAAGCCTGCCATCAATGAGCTTAGCTTAGCAAGAAGACGAGATATTGCGAAAGCACCCTTGATCAGTCTTAAGTTTAAAATATCCACTAATCAGCACATTTACGAATACAGGTATCTATAAAATGATTATCCCAGAGAAGAATAGAGTGTAAGAAGACAAAGTTGGACTATTTCTTATCAGGAAGATATGTCTTCTATCGTTAAATATTAATAAGATGCTGATTGGTTGACTTTCAGGGTTAAGGTTTCCCCCTGCTTCCAGGTCTTATTTGCCATTACAAACCCACAGGCATGAGAGAGGCTAACTTGCCATCTGCCACACAGTAAGAATGTAAGTAAGTGATTTTTCTATCCAAAATGTCAAACTGTCCTTTCCAAGACCACTGTGATTCCTCTGAGAATTTTTCAGGGTATTCAGGAAAACTTCATTGTTAAAATGTAATTATTAGCCCTTAAATATACAGAAAAGAAAGACACTGTCCAATTTAGCTCAAGTAAATTAGTGTTTAAAGCTAAAGTTGACTCTGGGAACAGACAGACGTGAGTTTAACTTGGCGGGAGAAAGAAGTGTGTAAGCAGACAAAGTTATTGCTTTCTGATGCCCCTGTCAGCTTTGTGCCAGACCACCTGCCTTTAGGAAGCAACGCCATCCCATAATACACCACCCAGTGTGGCTCTCCCATACTTTGCCCTGAAGTACTTTGTGTTACTTCGCGTATTGTTTTTTAGTTTTTCCTCGTCACTTTCGAACAAACACAGATTGTAAAAAACTTTTTGAGGGCACTTTTCCACTGGTTATGTCTGGTCGTCTCCTCATACTTAACTGGGGAATCTGTTTTTTCCATGCATGCCATCTGTCCCTGTTGTTCCAAACCTTATTGTTATGGTGTGTCCGCTAGTGTTGAAGGGCTTCACCGAGATGTTTCCTTGCCACTGGTCTTTATCGGATGTTGCCTTCGCAGGATCTGATAATATGAAAAATATGGACTCAGTGCAGTGTGAGCCAGCTATAGTCTGGATCGACAAGAACAAATCCCATGTTTTTGATGGACTTTGCTGCTGTTGATTCTCTCAGGTAATTGTGTCAACGCCTCGGGGGCCGACAGAAGCTTGACAGACAGACAGTGCAAGCATGCGTGCCATTGTTGACAGCCAAAAAGCTTGATCTTTGTAAAAACCTCACAGACAGAGAGCGAGTATTGGAATGGAAACACAAGTTTATTTTATAAGCTTGCCAATATGCAAAGAGGAGAGTGCATGAGAGACACCGAGAAAAAAGAGACGGAGACGGAGGCCAGGCCACCTCAAAGCCTCTGTAGTCAGCTGTGGTGACGGCCAACCCAAGCACTCGAGAGCAGTGTGAATGGCTTTTTAATGCCTGCTAACAGCCGAGGTATTTAGCGGGATGGTTGGATGGATGAATGAAGGGAATCCGCTGATGGATGGGATGGATGAAGAAATGAAGACAATGTTTGGACATGTGGTCCCAGATGGCCACTACTGCAACACTGAGCCTAAAATGCAGGATCTTTAACTGTTGGACAATAACTGTGCTGTTAGTGATCAGAGCTGTGGTGTTATTTCTGTCTCTAGCCTCATTTGTCTTGGTTGTGTCTCAGTATTTTTATTGGTTGTTATTTGTTCTGTTATTTTTGCCGGAGACCGACATAAATGAAGTCTCAATTATGTGTAAATTGCAGGAGTTATTTCATTTATTGCTCTGCTATCTATAGATGAATGTCCAGCCAGCTAGAGATTATACACTCAATCAAATTTGATTTAAATGCTGATAAGAAATGCTGTCCAATACAAGTATTATAAAAGTCCAATACATACTTTATCAATACAAATCCAGATTCCAGACCAATTTACACCCTTTGGTGGAAATTGATAAATAAAGGAATTGGTTTTTGTGAGGCGACTTGGACTGTGTGATTGTTCGGTCTTGGCCTTGAAAAAGCTATTACAATAGTTTTGATGAACATTTTCCTACAGCTGCTTAAAAACAAAGGTTGGCCTGGACTATAGCCCTGCCTGAAACTGAATAGGCTCTTTAATGTGTCTGTATAGTGAAGGAAGGTGTAGGAGTGAAATGATTACCAAATTATTTTGTTCTTTAAACAATTTCTGTAGATATTATAACATATGATATGACTCTTCATACTGTGAACATGATTGAAAACAGGGACAGCAAAATCTTTACATGAAATCTTCATGTGTGTGTGAGATAAACAGTCCTACAATCTTCTGTATTTGCTTGTATGTACTGTACATGACTGTTGAGGTCCCTGCAAGACACTTACATTTTCAAAAAAGTCATGACCTTTAGTAAAAGGGTTTATAATAATGGTGTACTTGCTCTGGAATAGTACAGTATGTCATTTATGGATTCTTCATCCAGCAGCATGTAATGGATTAGTTTTGTGCTGCATTGTAAAGGAGGCCAGTTCAGCTAAATGAGTAACCAGAGGTTGGCATAGTTAATCAAAATTTTAACCAGTTAACCGTTAATCAGCTAAGAAAGACCTTAACTGTGATTTAAGTTAATCAGTAAATTCTGTTTATAATAAAATGAAGTTCAAATTAACTTTAATGTTAACTGGTATTCCGATAAAAAAACAAACAGAAAACATCAGCTTTTTGAAATGTCAAGAGATTTGTGTTCTTTAGAGACCAGTATGACTGCGAAAAAACTAAATTACATGTGTCTCTATTGAAAATCTACGAATAATATAAACTTTTTTGATAAATTACCTCCCCTGGCAGCCCACCCATGGGCCGTATGTGTGTTTTCTCCTTATCACAGACATTTGCACAATTGCTGTGTATATGTGTCACTCATGACAAACATTGCTTGAAAGCTACAATTCTTGTGATTCTGGCCATGTAAACCATTTAAAGACCCAACCAACATAGAAGCCACAATCTACCCATTTGTCAGACCACTGACAAAGTTTACACTGCTTTTAAACTGTTTTCTCTCTACTTATTCATGAACTCTGACCTTTCAACCACTCATTTGACCAATTAGGAACTTTCATTCACTGCTCCTAGGTTACTATAGCCAATGAGAGCCTCTCTCCATGACCAGCATGATACAGATGTGTCAGTTGAAAAAGGGATAACAACAGGGTCTGCAGTCAGGAGCAAATGATGTCAGCTGACTTGAGTTGGTGAAAATGAATTAAAGTAATGAAAATAATGTTAACGGAGACCAAATTTACTGGAAGTTAAATGTTTCGATAATCATTTTTCAATTTAACGTCCACGTTAAAAATTATTTAAAACATTTGACACTGATAATTAATGATCAACAGACGTGGGCCCAGCTCTGACTGTTCCTAATAACGAGGAGAACAAACTCAGTTAACTGAATGGCAATAGACCTTCGAGAGTATCCAACTGCCATGTTGTGATGTATTTCCAACTAAAACGGTATAGAACCAATCACGAGTTAGAAGGCGTGACATAACATTGGAATGACTTTGATAAGATCATTAGCTTCAACAAAAGGATTAGCTAATGCCTATGAGTGCAGGACGAGTCATCAGACATTTGAAATGTTTTACGGGAACACTAAATACAGTGATTTTGATGTGAAAATTCTCAGATAAAGCTGAATTCAAATGTATTTGGCAGATAAATGAACATAGAACACACGAAGGCTGGATAAAAACCGGGATAATGTATTTTTCACTCACTTACTCACTTAGTGAACAACAAAGGATTTAAAAAAATCCTTTCATCTGCCTTGGTTTTTCAAAACTTAGCAAACGCAATGAATTAACTATCAGTCCAAATATAAAATAAAAAAGGAAAAAATACCCACAAAGAACCAGAATCCATTTTTATCATGTTTGTCGGAGGAGGTACCCCGAAACTGGCCAGCTCATATAAGCCACATAAACTTCACTATCTTACCTCAACCAGGCTGCTGATTACACAAGACGGCCCCCAACTCAAACAAAAGCTGGCCGGCTCCGTGGAAACCCTGGGAAGAGACGATGAGAATGATGAGAAGGGGAACGAGAAAGAGAGAAGTTACAGGAGGTGGTGAAAGAGGAGAAGGAAAACAAACAGAAGAATTAAAAAGAACTCTTTCAACAAGTACGGTTTCTAAAGGAACTGTAGCTTCTTTTTGGCTTACAATCTGTAGAGTTGGACAGATGAGAAGTCCATGAAATATATTTAATTATTTTTCAAGTATGCGTTACAAAGTAGTCCATTATTTGCAGAAGTAGTACCTCTGCACGTTGATATGTCCAAAACCCGAAAAAAAAGATAACTTATTTATCATGAAATGTTTTCTTGGATGACATGATACCAGGTCTTTCATTTTTCAGAGACATTTGACTTTACATTATTTAAAATTAAACCTTTTGTGTTAATTCCCTTCAAACTAATGAGATCCGCTTTAGAGAAAAGACCAAACCATGAATCTTTCCAACCCCAAAGACCCCAACCGTTTAACTCTTGCCGTTTCAGATCAACTTCTTCACACTTCACACACACACATACCCCAGGACAGTTTGTCAAATCCTTCAACAGGTTCCGTAACAGAAATGGATTTAGAAAGTGTAAAGTCTGGTTTAAGTCTGCTAAACATTTTAGGAATTCCATCCATCTTCACTTTGGCTAAACTTGGACGTCGCGGACAATGGAATTTTTTTTGCCTGGTTTGGAGCCCATTTTTTGGATACATTTTCGGGAATTTCTGTTGAAATAGCGGACATTCTCCCCTTCTTTGAGTAATTTTCTCTTTTCTTTTACAAAAACTGCTTATCTTGGATTTGCTGCAGTTGTCATTGCAACAATAATTGTGGATGAAATCAGTTTGAAGGATGTCTGGTTTGGGGCTCAGCTTTTTTCAGGGGCAGCATTGCCCACCCAGGAGGACCTGCTGATCTGGCTCATGTAAAAAGCAACTCTATTCCACGTTCTCTCCCAGAGAAACAAAAATAAATGTCCTTTAATCAGCAGTGGGTTCTTCAGGGGGCTTATTTGGAAGGAATGTTATTGAAACTCAAAATGATAGTTATTCATAAAGTAAATGTGCTTTGGTAAGCTTGATTTCTCTCGTCCACAGATAGTCTTTGATTTATCGGAGGGTGATTATGCAGAAGTTTATATTAAGAAAAAAATCATCGGAGGTGGGCTTTAGAATAATTCAGGAACACTCTGTGAAATGTAACAATCACACAGCACCAGAGATATTTCATTAAATGATTTGAAGCAAACTCTCTGATATAATGAGAGGTGGTTGGCTCTGGAATGCCGAGGGGAAAAGGTCCTAAGTTCAGCTCCTCTGAAAGGGGATCCAAACCGCGTGCTAACGAGAATGCCAAGCCTAACAGGGACTGACAGCTAGTCCAATGAGAACTGCTGTGTGTGTATATGAGAGAGGGAGAGTTTGTGGGGGGGATTGGTGTCGGAGTGTGCCAAATATCTGTGTGCATTTATTATGAGAAGGCAAAACATCCCCAGTGAGGCTTAATAACACTTGTTTTTTTCCACATGAATGCATGTAAGAATGCTCATGCATAAACACACATGGAGATG
>CM036536.1:19813936-19923936 GCA_020745685.1 Tautogolabrus adspersus
AATTAAGATAGGCTTTGGCCTTGCAGGGAGTATAGTGAGATGGAAATTGAGAGCCCAGTGAGAAAAAAAAAGCTTGTGTGTTTACACAGTACCATCAGAAATACACACACAAATACACAGGGGCCGGGGCAATTGTTTTCAGGTCTTGTTAAAGCACAAGGATTATGTTTAGAACACAAGTTGGTAAAACAGTGGTCTACTTTATAGCTCCGAGGGTTATCATCTTGAACAATAAAAAGTAAATAAATGGAAACTCAGAGCAGATTTGATGAGAAAAGTTTCCTCTGTGGTGAGGCTTGGATCATTAAGCTAAGGTGTGTGTTTGCATGTGTGTATTTGTGTGTATATTTGTTTGACTGTCTTTAGCCCCAGAGGCGATTAAGGCAGCCTCTAGTCTCAGGCATTCTATCAAATTAGTTTCACCCTTCAGTCTTTTGCAAGTCTGTAGTCCTAGTTCAACAATACATTTTTGCCCCAGAGATAAAGCCTACATGTCTGATGACAAATGGTGACATGACATTTATTCTATGCCATTGGTGCCAAAAAGTTTCATTTACAAGGCCTTATAAATGTATGCAAATGTTTGGTTTCTATGGCAACTTCAGTGACCCTTGACCTGAAGAATTTACACAGTTGACCAAAAGCAATCCTTTATGACAGGGCTGACTGAGGGTTGGATGGACCAACATGGAGGAAGGTATCTTTGCTTACTTGCTGTATTACACCATTTACTAATTTTTGCCCTCTTATGTAGGATTATAAACTGTTCCATTGCAGCCAAATGGCTTTCAGCCAGTTAAAAAAAAGGAAGCAGATGAGTTCGACACACGAATGAGTTTGCTTACTATCTTACTGTTAGCAAATCTCTAAGCTTAGACAGGTTGAACTGTCTTTCTTCATAACTATTTGAGGAAGAAAGAACTCTGTAAGGACGAATAAAGTACAGGAGGGATTATACAATCAGTGAGAACATTGAAATAAAATCTGAATTAGTCAGACTTCGGCTAGCCTAGCTAGAGTGCTTAAGTTAGCTTAACAGCCCTGCACTGTTTTATTTTAGATATGACCAGATGTTGAGATTTAGGTATGTTTCAGATATGACCAGATTTTGAGATTTAGGCAAAATATTATCAATTAGTGTTCTATACAGTATGAATTCCAACCTCTGTAATTGTCTGAATGAAAGGGCTGACAAATGAAGCTGTACAATATAAGACAGAAAACAAGGGGCAAACCTTACACTCATATAAATTAATGAGATAATTGTCTGCCTCTGCAGCAGTCCATAGCCGACACTTAACACTAAACAATGTACTGAGCTCAGCTGTTTCTTCTTAAGGTTTTATCCTTTGCCTTCCAGTGAAGACAAACTGCAGAAGTTGTGATCATGTTTATCCAGTACTCCTCCCGTCTGCTAAAGCATTCCTCTCCAGCTGTGTGGCCTGCTTGATGATTTGTGGCCCATTTGAAGCCACAATCCTGTGATCTGTTGGTCAGGGTGACCGCAACCCTTCAGCATGGCTGACAACGTCTGTGCTTGAGCCGCTGTGGGCTGCAGAAACACAAACACACACTCAGCCACACATGCATTAAAAAAAAAACACAAAAAGAAAGATGCATGTGCCCACATATGTAAAGCTCACACCTAATGTACACACTCTCTGAAACATTGAATTATGGGTGTTTCCCACAGACTGATCCACTCTGTCAGAAGCCTGTGCTGAGCAGTGGTTCCAAACCCAATGTTTTTCTTAATAGAGGGTATGGGTGCTAAAACTATTAGAGGCAGCAATCATAGTCTTAATCATATTGGATTTCTTCATACCAAGCACTTTCCTTGGGAGGATACAAGGCCGAGAGCTCGGGGCGGTTGGAGGTTGGATAAATGTGGAAGTGCATGAGAGCATCCAACTCACAGAAAGAAGGAAGACGGAGAGTAAGAAAGGTGCTGTAAGGGTAAAAAAAAGTCTACATATGTAATTGTACCTCAGTGAGTGTTCTGAGTGTTCTCAGGCAAATAGTCAAAGCTTAAAGCAGCAGAGTCGTGCTGATAAAGATACTAGACAAGAATGTGACAAAATAAAACTGACATTAGTAAAAATGTGTCACTGCTTTGTGAGGGAATAAATGCATGTGTGCACCAGACGGAGTGAGATTTAAATCCTGGCTGGTGCTTTGCTGTGCCACGTTGGCTCACACACATGCACAAACGCATACAGCAGCCAAGCAAACAACAAGAAAACTTTAAATTATACTTTAATGTCTCCCTTTAAGCTACTATTATCTAACCCAAATCCTCCCACACACGTAGAGTATGCACATTCAGAAAAAGAAGAATCAAGGTTGTAAATAAATTAAGCAGATTGTAAAACCATTCTCTAAGTTTTGGTGTATGCTCAAATCAAC
This sequence comes from Tautogolabrus adspersus, assembly GCA_020745685.1. Taxonomy (NCBI): domain Eukaryota; kingdom Metazoa; phylum Chordata; class Actinopteri; order Labriformes; family Labridae; genus Tautogolabrus; species Tautogolabrus adspersus. Next base: position 19,816,343 of record CM036536.1, read on the forward strand.
AGAGCTGTGTGCCTAAAGTACAGATTTATGAAATAATGAGAGTCTTATGAGGGCAGTTAAATGCCCCCGTCTCTGATGTGACAGATGGCACAGCTCCCAGTCAAGGCCAGTGAGAGGAAGAGCTACTAATCTACGCCCGGTGTTACTGTAACTCCTCCAAAGCAGCCAAGACACTGCCTTCCACCTCCAAACCACCAGCGACATGGAGGAGTTATTTCCCATGTCTCATCACTGGGCTCTCTTCCCCTTCACCGCCTCCCACTCTGAGCTCCCGTGAGTTTTCTGCCTGTTTGTTTGTCTGTTTTTCTCTGTCTCTATGTTGGCCACACTGCCTCTTCCTCTGCCCACACAAACACTGTTTTGATTAGTCTCTTTTTTTCTCTTTGCTCACACAAACAACAACTTTATGTACCTTGTCTTCTCCTCCAACATTGATTAGTTGCTCTGATGAAGCAGACAGACTCATTCGTGAGTTGCTCGTAAATATGATTTATTCCTCCATCAGGTCAGATGTCTGCTGCAGCTGTCAGTATGAACATGTTTTGTTAATTTAGCTTTGTATGGGGCTGCCAAAACTTCTGAACCACAGTAATTAAGAGAGCAATTTAGAAGCCTCCTGGGAGATGTTCAACAGTAACTAAAATGATTTTTTACTCCCAAATATTAACATGTTTTCAGATAGAGTGAACTGAAGTTTTTTTTGTTTAAGATTTATTTTGGGGCGTTTCATGCCTCTATTAAGGGACAGGACAGATAGTGTCAGACCTCAGGGGGAGAGAGAGTGGGGAATGACATGCAGGAAAGGAGCCACAGGTCGGATTTAAACTTGACCCATCCTCTTTACATGGGGCGCACAAACTACTAGGCTATACCAGCGCCCCAACTCAAGTTTATTTTTGCCTACTAAACAGGTAAAGGAAATGCGCCATATTAACAAAAAAGGGTCAGAGGTCTTCTGATAAATGTTTCAAACTTAGAGGAAAGTCGGATAGCATTTTAGTTTTTCATGATATTTGAACTATTTGAAAGTTTTCTTAAACAAAGAATATCCGTCAAGACCGGTCTCGAGACCACTTTTTAAAGGGTCTCTGTGTAGTCTCGGAATCGAAAGCATTTGTACTCTGTCTTGTCTCGGTCTCAGACTGGGCGGACTCCAGATTTTAAATCAAGACCGGTCAAGACCACCCCCTGAAAGGCTATTTTTCCACGTCATCACTGTGATTAAAAGGAAAACACCCCTTTCTAAAAGTACGAATAACTTCAATTCATTCTCGGGTATGTCTTAGTCTGGGTTAGTGTGGTCTTCATTCATTCACATTATTTTGAGAACAAATAGGGGCATCCTAATATTGTGAATGCTAAATGCTTATAGAGAAAACAAAGCATTCAGTAAGTAACTCACTTTTCAGAATTCATTTCAAAAGTATAACTTTCAGATGGAAGGGCTTCCTCTGACTTTGACTCAGACAACTCAAACTTACAGCTGAACTACACTCAGCAAAATGACACTCAGATTTCAGCGCAGTCTTTTGAGACTCTGCACTGTTAAGTCACAGATGAACTTTTACCATTTCAAGTAAAATATTTTTAATACTAAAATACAAACACAGCCTCTATCTATGAGAATAATGGTTGTTGGTTTTTTAGTGTGTGTGTCTGTGAATGTGTGTGTGTGTGTGTGTGTGTGTGTGTGTCTGTGAATGTGCGTTAGCTCAGTCTGATCAGATACTGTGGAAGTGGATTAAGAAGTGTTTAAGTGTACCAAGTTTTCCTCAGTCAGTTCTGCACATTAAACCTGACAGAACAATTATTCTGCTTTTCATCTGTGTTTTATTTTAACAGAAGGAGATTACAAAAGAGACAGAAAGGGAAGCCATGATGTGTGTCATCAAACCAGGGCACAGCAGAAATGTTTTGATTTATGTGTATGAATATTTTTGTTTGACAAACAGTGATTTTTTTTTTTCTACTACTCAACAGATTAAGTTATACCAGCAGTTAAAAAACGTGTTACCTTACTCTGATTTGGTACATTCTTGCAAATCCACAGACATCCACACATTTTAATTTTCTGGATTTACAAATCGAGAAATAGATATCAAGCAGCCAGTCTAGTCTGAACATCAATCTGACCACGAATAACAATTAGCTTAGCCTCTATAGCTGGTCGCAACACTCGGCGGGGCTCAAACACCCTCGAAACCCACAAAACTAACAGCTGATTCATGAAAATTGGCTCACTAAATAGTTTGCCAAAAAATAAAGCAGCATGTCAAAAAGATTGACTGTAATGTGCTTTTTCCTTTTTTTGGCATAGGACAAACAACATGTCCTGGACTGGTCTCTTATCTGAATGCACAGAAACAAAATTACGTGTACACAAAAATGTTCCTGACTGCGGCGTTGAGTTTTTCCAACAATAAAAAATACTTCTGTAAAACTCATCAGAAGTCTTTATGGCGGTCCTACAGTTGTTTAGTGCTGGCAAAGCTTACCAGAATGTGTCCGTTTTTGTATATCAAAGGCATCTTTTTCCTATGTTAGAAAATCTTTGACTTTCTTTCAAATTTAAAGGACTCAATTGTGCCCATATATTTATTGTGATCAACCCTCATATTGCTTGTTTAGAGACTGTATCTGTTTTGGCTTTAAGGTGTATACAATTGAATCAGGCTCTGTCTCTCTCTCTCTCTCTCTGTTTTTCTGCAGGCTGAATAAACATGCATGAAATTGAACATTTCTTCTCCTGATTTGCCGTGAAATGGTGTGCTTGTGTGGGATTACAGCAAGTTAGCTTCAGCATCGAATCAAACAGAGCTGTGACTGCAGGGAGGAAGAGAAAGTTTGTTCCGACTCCTCCTCCCTCTGCCGCTCCAGTCTGTTAGACAGTCATAGCCCTGTGCAATTTGGACAAACTCCGTGGTGAAGACAGACACACATGGAAACACAAACACACAGTATCCACATGCATGCACACACACAGGTATTGAGTTACAAGTGCACGCTCATACAGAGAGAGCGAGTGTGTACCAAGTGCAGCACAGGAAGGAGGAAAGACATAAAAGCTATACAAACAGAGATCAGTGACAGTGGTGGAAGTAGAGCCACCATCAAATGAAAGAAAAGAGAGAAGGAGAGCAGGAGAGATGAAGGGCTGATGCTGAACTGTATAATCTAGAGATTTGTCACTAACCTGGGTGGGGGAAAGAGAGGAAGGCTGAAGATTGGAAGTTTGAGAACTGATGGAAGATGAAGAGATGTTTTTTTGTTGAGTGGATGGATGGGGGCAGGACTGAGGATGGAGGGGCTTTGAGAGGATAAACAAGGGAGATGGTAGAGGACAGAAGTGACCAGCTGTGCTCCAGATCTATACGAATGAGGAGGAGGAGAACATGCAGGCAATAGGTCTGCTCTTCTTTATACTGTAGCTCTCCTGGTTAACGTCAAACATCTGGCTTTTTTTTTCTCCCTTTCTGACTTGTTCCTTATTTCACCCCCCACTATTTCTCTTCTACTTTTTATCTTTCTTCTCCTATTCTTCCCATGCCATCTCTCATTTTATTCTACATATTTTCTTTCTCCTCCTCCTCCATCTACTATCACTTCTATACAGGCACACACTGAAACACATGTGCTGAACATGCAGATGTTAACTCCTACATAAAAACCTTTCAATCATACCCCTTTGATATGAAAGTATGCTGTTTTATAGCTATGCTCTGCTGCATTACATAGTGCTACTAAAGTGTCCAGTTCTCTGCAGGGGAAATCCATTCCACCTGTCAGATACTGCGAAAAAGAATCATTCAGACTTGGATGCTTGCTGAGGTGCAGAGACATACAAATAAAGCTGCATAAATCTGGGCTGAAATAGTGATTTGTTTAAGGACAAATCAGTTTGACTTGGCATGGCAATTTTTGAATTTGAACAGAATGATGTGATCTGCATGCTTGCACGCATACAGAGAAACCTCTGTGAGGATTCCTCTCTTTAAAAGGAAGGAATTTAGTCACCTGGGGCAGCTGATTGTTTTGATACTTACTCAATCTGTATCTGTTTTTACTCTATCATACTATTTATGGTCATGCAGGAGTTTACACGATCCTCTCGTGTTTCTGCCGGATCTCAGATGCGGATTGTACAAAGGACAAATCATTCTTTGGGAAATATTACGTCTAAAGCCATTAGTCCAACCAAAGCAGACTGGAGGAGATAAGAGAGAGCGGTCAGGACTTGGTCTGGGGCCAAGGAGGCTTGCTTTTAAACATACATGGCTGTTTCTGCCTGCTCCTTTCTCATGCTGTGGAAAAGACCTGGATCATCTGGTTTGGAAAGCACCACACAACATAGAAGGTGAAGGATCAATCCAAAATAATTAGATGGGAGTTTTTCCCTTGAAAAAAAGCTGACAGATGATCGTGCTAGGATTATTGTAGGCTATGATTTTAAGCAGTTGACTCTGAGCTTCAAGGAAGATAAGGTTGATAAGTGACTTGATCTAATGTACATCTTTGCAAGTGCCTTATTCTCATTGTAACAGATGAAGAAATCGGATGAATATGATGGCGGGTGAGATCAGTTCCTTGAAACTAGAGAAAAGAAGAAGTACACAGCCTACTCACTGCCTATTCGAATGTCACATAAGTGTCTTTAGATCACGGTCATTCCGTGTCACTTTATGTGCAATATGAAGCTATGAGTTAACCAGTGTGCAAACATTAGCCTGCTAACACAACAATGCAGGCCACAGGCAATTGCAGCTCGAGCCAATTTTGTCCACCGCTTGCTCTTAATGGTGCTTAATTATGGTGCGTTCTAATTCATAACTCCTTCGTGTGAGCGTGAGTGGAGAGGGGTTGGAGGTGTGCCGCAGGAGGAGAGCGGAGGCTTCAGAATAGCGGAGGTGTTGCCAAACAGCAGTTTGTTTTGGTTTAGTGCTGGTGCTCAAGGGCGACATCTGCTGGATCAATAAGTCACACATTCTTCCTTTAACATCCCTTATAAGCATAATAATAAACAATGGCTTATATCTATGAGATACATAGATACTCCAGAGGTAAAAATCGTTCTTGTTAACAGCTAAATGCTCCTCTGTTCACCCTGTATTTGCTAACCTAATATATTTGCAGTTGGAAAGTTGGCAGTTTCCTTAAAAACTCAAATGCATTGCTAACCATAAAACCAAAACAATAAAAACACTTAAAGACACTAAAACATTTGGTTTTTGGAACTCCAAAATTTGGCCCTAATTCTCTTTGTGCAAGTGACACCAAAAACCTCTTTAATTTTCCCTTTCTCTGCCTGGCTGTCAGCTCTACCTACTTGCCTCCTGTAATGTTCAGCTGTGTTGTACTAACATATTTATACACAGACATGTTCCTGTTCAGCAGCTCTGAGCTCTTGATGTTGACAGAAAACAAAAATTAGCACAATTTCCCCATATAATTTTCTTCCACTCGTTCACACCCCATAACCTCTGCTTGTGGGTATTCATGGAGGGCCCAGCTGTGGGCTTTTTAGCTCCGGATCAAGTGATACTTATTATTTTGTCTGTTTTCTGGGGGGCAGGAAAGCTGTGATGACTGGATCAGTGGCAGCACTGCCAAGTCAAACAGCAGGGTTTATTTGTGGACAAGTGTAGAAGGACCCCCCCTTCACTTGAGACTCTTGTGAAGAGGAGAGACCGGAGAGATGTATGCATTTCTGTGTTGTGCATTTAAGTGGGCAGAAGTGGAGGTGGAGAGACCACAAGAGGAAGGGAAGAAACGCAAGAAAAATGTTGGGTATGAAAAGGATTTTAACATTTTTAGCTATATGAGAGATGTCTCCCATCATAAGATCCTCACCCCCTGCATGAAAGAGGAAATAAGACAGGATGGAAGCAGGAGAGGGAAGAAAAGAAGGCTTTCTGTGGAAGCTGGGAGCAGCAGGCCTCTACCACCGGGATTGTCCCTCTAGTAATCCCTGGATTTCCTAAACTGAGACAGGAGGTAGACCAGGCAGGGTGAGAGACTTAGCTGGGCAGAGAAAGCAAGCAAAATGAGAAAAAAGAAAGGGAATGTGAAGAGAAAGAAAGGCAGAGAGAAAGGAGAAACAATATTTATTAAACAGGCGCTGTGTTGAGTCAAAAGATCTAAAAATGTCTTCCCTTTTATTTCTGCAATATGTGGTTTGTTTACATGTTTTACTCAGAGGATTCTGGTGTTTATAATTATTAACATGTGTTTTTGAGGGTGCATGCATGTGTGTGTGTGCAGTGGGTATTAACAAGGATAAAGATTTGGAAGAAAGCAAGGCTCTTGTTTGCTGTAGCTCATGCCAAATGGGATGAGTTGAAAGTGTTGCTCACCTTGAAAAAGAAACCGATACACACAGAAAGGTGCCAGAGGGCTATAAAACTGTTGTGGCAATGCCCTGGCTTAGTAGTTTGCATTTGAGGCATTTTTATGCTCAAATGTTGCCTCTAAAGCTCTCAACGGGTCACATGATTCCTTCAAAGGGGCAAAAAAAGGAAGGAAAAAGTCTTGAGGACCTTGTTGATAAAACTGTAGGAGACAAGAGAGAAGCTATCAGGTGAGACTGTCCAGACAACTTTGATGCTGTCTTGTGTGTCACCATCTGTCCACCCTTATGTACTCAAGGTGCTTTTTCCAAGCTAGCAGGGACTAAAAGGTCAGACAACAGTAAGCTTTTAAAACACCCCCACCACTGCCGCATGCACATTTAAGAATTAAGCCATCCTGAGATAGAACAGGTTAAAAGAAAATGTACCAGAGGCTTTCTTTATTAATTATTTTACAGCTCTCTACTACGATTGTGGAGGGGAAAAGTCAGCATCCACCCTTTTTTTTTTAAAGGCTGCTCTGTTTTTAACATGGACAAGCTATCACACTGCTCATATTCTTGGGTTGCCCTGGATGTTATTTCAACTCTCTACCTCCTTCCCTCCAGTCACCCCAGGGTGCTGCGAACCCAATCCCCTCCTATATCATCCGTAGCCGGAGCCCAGGGGGGAAGCTGGCTCTGCCCAGAGGAACCCAGCAGTGCGTGTCCCGGGTCAGGGGTCTAGCTCTTCTCTTTCCCAGGCGATGAAACACAAGTGGCTCTCAGGGAGACGAGAGCAGTGGAGGAGAAAGCGGCACCCTGAGACTGTTTGGACTGTTTTCTTTATCAGGGGCTGATTGGATGACAGGAGATAACGACAAAGAAAGAGCTCCACTCAGCTCTATAGTCCAAGATACAACGTCTTAAAGAATCAACTGGTAGCTGGTAATTAATATGTGTTGCAGTAATTACCAACAACACAGCACCACCTTGGATGTAGACTCTTTTTCTTCTTCTTGTCCTTTTGCTTCAACTTAAACAAATATGTTGAATTGTTTCTTTAAATTTTCATAGGATACAGTCTGTTTACACAATGTAAAACATTTTTAGGCTGTCTTTCAACCAACAATATAACCCTTGGAGTGATGGATATTTTCTGGGGCCTTCCTGTAAAGTCAGGGGTTATTCAGATAACATGGGTTTCTGTTTGCATTCGTTCATCATTGTTTAAGCAACTCAAGACACCAGAAAAGAATTGGAGTAAAAGAAGATGTCTATGGGCAGATTGTTAGTTGCACTTATGTGCACACATGATTCTAAAGATTAATAAGAACTAGTTGTGCTAGTTGTACGATGTCAGCAGATGGTCCCAGTATTGAAAAATGGGTGATGAGTTCTACCTCCCCTTCTCTCCGTATGGATGGCTACCTGCATACAGCCAAAGTACACATTCTGTACATGCTAAGGCATCATACTACTTGCTTTTTGTTAAAGTTCCCTGACAGTAGGAGTACTTCTTCTACTTCATTGATTGTTTTGCACCATAACACAAGACACATTTGGTGTCCATGTAAACCAAACCTACTTGGCAATAAACATGATTCTATTTTCTTCTGACACCAAAATCTTGTCCCTTGTCTACCAATTCAGTATTTTTGTGTAGAATCTGTTTACAGAAATTACCTTGAAGGAGTAGTGATCAGAGTTCAAAGGCGTGAGCAGGTGTCTTAAATAGACAGGGCCACTACTAACAAAAAAGCTTGGCAATTGTTGAAGTAAAGCAAACCATCTGATTGTAGTTGCAGCTAATGTGACTATTGAAGAAGTGGGGATGGACAAAATTTGAGAAAATCAAGCAGTACAAAGAAGACATGAATAGATCTACTGAGAGAAGGAAAGCTGGGACAAAGGTGGAGATGTGTAAAGGAACAAACTCTTAGATCTTCTGCCATTGCTTTCATGCACCTTACTGCCTGTTTATACCTACTACACGTACTAAGTCTATGCCAACATTCTGTGTATACACCTAACCACCAAAGTCATGGAGAAGAATCTACTCCATCTGTACAACACATGCTCCTCTTTAAGAACAAGGCTTTATGTGTCTTCTACCATTCTTTCACACTTTCAACTCGGTCCGTGCTTTTGTTTTGCTCTCCGTCTTACTCATGCCATCACTTCTCATTTCCTTTGTTCTTTATGTTTTCTTCTGTCGCTGTAATTTTGCTGGACTCTGGAAAAGCCGTTAATGGTCAGCACAGCTTAGAGGGAAGAAGTGAGTAATAGATGAATGAAAAGGATACAGGGGGAGGGGTAGATGACCTAGCGGTTAGGTCGCGCCCCGTGTACAGAGGCTGGGGTCCAACAGGCGGGAGGCCTGGGTTTCGGGTCCAACCTGTGTCTCATTTCCCTCATGTCATTCCCCCGCTCTCACTCCCCAGTTTCCTGCTCTATCCATGGTCCTATGAAATGAAGGCAAAAAGACCATAAATGACTCTGCTTTAACAAAGAATTAACAAAGAATGCACAGTTTGATCAGCTTCCAACTGTAGGTATAAATGTAATGCTGGGTATAATATATTCAATTTTTTACCAGAGTTCAGTGTTTGGCCTCCACAGTTCAACACTTCCTTCTGTAAAATCACAGCCTGAAGCCCTTTAGCTCAAACCATCACTCACATTCTCCAGTTCAGATTTAAGGAGGTATATTAGAGGAGTGATGTAGTTGACAGTGAGTTCTCTTTGTTCCAGCACCTTGTCATCGGCACATACTCATGCTTCACACTTGTTAAACCTTCAAACAAGCTAACACCATTGCTAGCACACAGCCAGGGTTTCATGCACTTCAAGGTCAATTGCTGAAGTAAGCACATACTATTGGTAGAGGACATTCTGTGAAACATAAAAGAGCTCAGATTTTTTTATGTGTGTTGCTCCCACTCTTCTGCCCTTCCCCTTTTTTTTTCTGTTTTCCCTCCAACACTCACTAATGAAGTTTTGGAGAGCTACACTCAGATTGCAGGATCCAAGACCATCCATGTACTCTGCTCCTTCCAGCTTTGTTCTAATAAAGCTTTTCTTTAATTACAGTGAGAGCTTCGCACGCATGTATTAGATGAGATGAGGAAAAATAGAAAACCTGCAGTAGTAAACTATATTGGGAAAAGTGTTACGGTAGTTTTCTTTGAATGGGCCTGACTGTAAAAGAGCCAGTCTCTCAGAGTGAGAGGACCACTTCAGCAACACCCACTCTGTCAGTCAACACATGCGTGTACATACACACACATACTCAGACGTATGCATCTGCATGCAAGCACACCGACACAGGGAATGTTTGCATTTTTCCTCTGCCTCCTGCAATGATTGACATGCTCTTTCGTTCAGCCCGGCATATACTCAGGCGCCATGGTTACAGCTGCAGAGATGTTCTCTTCCCAGGAGACAGACAATATTGAAATAACAACTCCCCTAACAACACATCTAACCACATACCTCCTCCTTTCTTACCATGCATCGTCTGCTGCACTCACCCCTCCTGTCTGTCATGTCTGGTACACTTTGCCATGTGAAGGGAAACTACTGGAGCTGGCAGTATTACAAACAGCCTGGCAGGTGTGTTTGCTCTGCCAGCTCCATCCCCTGACTCTGCCCAGGGTCTGCTCTGGTGTTTCTCTTGGAAAAACTTTCTAGACGTGGTGGAGCGTCCTGTGGGCCAAGAACTTGGAGCAGTGGCAACTTACTGGTTAGCCTTCAGGCAGGTATTATTGTCTCTAGACCTGGCATCACACCTCAACTTGACCTCAAGTGTAGAGCATTTAAACAATCTCACATGAGATGGAAATGGAAGTGAAATCAGGTGTGGTGTCATTTCTCAAACAGCAGGGGGGATTCTGGGTTTCAGGAGCCTTGTGTTGAGATATGAGCTGAGAAAAGAACAAAGGCCTGATTTTGGGGGAGGGGGCTGAAATGGTCACAGGTTTGATCTTGACCTTTCCTGGATAATGCCCCTCTGACATGGAGGCTGCAGGGCACTGAGCATGGCACAGAATATGCTCAATAAAACAGGTCAAAAGAATTTAAAAAAAGATCTAAATCTGTAGTTGTACAGTGAAGGGAGGGACTTGGGATTTGTTGCAGAGATGGAAGAAGATGGTCTCACTTTTGAATAGAAATTGGAGAAAAAATAAGGAAAGAGAAGGAATATTATACAATGAGAGAGTGGTATATGCTGCTGGCTCATCGTCTGTCTCTTTGCATTATGAAAAAAGCCTAAATGAGCCCACAAGACCCTGGTTAGCAAACACAGTGACCTCAGAGAAAGAGGGTAGACAGAGTCACAAGGTTGAGCTTAGAGCTTGAGTGTGATTATCCCAGTGGAAAGGTTACCTGGAGTTTAAACATTCAATATGCACGATATGGGCATTTATGATTGCAAATACATAACTTAATTGCTTGAGTTACAACCCAGACTTCTGACATGGGGCTCAATCAGTTGTGCAGCTGTATCGGCCTTAAGCTGCTCCACAAATCATTGGGGCCTGGATGCTGACGCTCTCCCGACAGGATTTTCCAAAGCTCGAATCAGGTTTCGTGATAATGAGGATCATAGACATGGGAAAAGTAGGGTGTGGTTTGGAGATATGATGAGCCGAGTCACTTGTTGTAATCAGGTCAACTGATAAGTGCTATGTAGAGCTGTGTGAATTCTGTTATGAGAGAGAAAAAAACACACCTCTGGTTCCTGTTATAGAGCTTAACAGTGATTGACAGTTCGGTCCCAGTTGCCAGGCCAGTCAGAGGTGGCCTGGGATTGTAGAGGGCGGGAGTTGCGAGGTTAACCCCTGGTGTCTTGGACAGCTGTTGAGGCCTTGGGCTGGCTGGCGGCTGCATACTATAAATTCTCTCTTAAGAGGGTTTACTTTTGATTTTAATGGGTGCTATAAATTTAAGGCACCCTGGTCTGGTGAAAGAGAAAGAAGGGTTCTTTTTAAAAGGTCTCTCTCTCACTTTCTCTCACTTCAGCTCTCACTTTCTTTCAATGTTTTTTCCTTCCTTCAGTAGAAAGCCCGTGGAGTTTTGCCATGTATTTTGTGGTCTGCTTTTACCTGTAGTCAGCCTGTATGGAAAGTGTACAAAACTATCCGGAAAGAAATTAAACGCTGCAAAACATCTTATATTTCAGCAACACAGAATAACAGCTTCATTGTGTTAGCAAGTCACATCAAAGGGCTATTTTCAAAAATCAGCACTGGCATTGCTGGCACAATTTTCTCTCTCTTAATGGCAAATTCCTCTTGAGTGCAGAGCAGAGAAAAACTGAGTTTGCGGACACAGAAACTTATACCACCCTTCCTGTCTTTTTTTTGTGTCTCTCTCCTTGCAGGTACTGTTTGCTTTGAACCAGACGCTGCTGCAGCACGAGGGCGTCCGAGCAGGCAGCCTGCAGGGCTCCTACACCACTGAGGACCTCATTACCCACTACAACTGTGGTGACTTAAGCTCCATCATCTTCAACCATGACACTTCACAGGTTTGTCTCAAATTTGATTTTAGACGACTAAACCTGCAGAAATGTTCCCTTGAAGGGTGGCAAAAGCTAAAACAGTGTTTCGTTCTTCAGGGTTACGTCCGCTGTCTGCAGAACAACTAAACCCAATGAAAACACGCTATTTCAAAATGGTCAACATATAGGCTTTAACAAATTCCTTGCTCATGTAATACATTACCATGCAATGTGATGTGTGTTGATGCCATACCATGCAATGTCATGACATGTGATGCAATACAATATTATTCCATGCTGGCCATGTCATGTGATGGAATTTTTTGCGATATGATACAATACGATATGATACCATATTACCCAATATGATACAGTACCGTATTGTTTCATATCATATATATATATACTATACAATACCATGGCTTATTTTACAAGTCATAGGGATTACAGAACAGTCTTACACCTACACCTGTTTACAAGCCAAAGCAGAGTGAGTGTGTAAAAGAAGAGAGATAAGATAATCCTTCACTGATCTCCAGTGGGCAAATTCAAGGGAAGAATACATCGGCCTTTTTTTTGTAAACAAATGGATGGGAACATTTCGGATGAAGAAATGTATTCCTAAAAAACTACCAAAAAACTTGCAGCCATATTTCAAAAACATCTGTAACAGTACTCAAGAACTCAAATTTGTCAGACCCTAGATGTGAGTTGGCAAACCTCTCATACCCACTTCTCTGCCATTACGCCATCATCACCCCAAACTTTTAGGCTTGCACATCAATTCCACAAAACTGCTCATTGCCATCTTAATCCCTCTCAACTTCAAGTTACTTGATAGTCTGACACTTTAATAGCTCTGAACTCCGCCATAAATACACCATCTGACCTCCTCTAACTCTGTTTCATAACATAGCCTCTGCTCCCTCAGTGATGGCCTCCTCATCAGTCATTTTACCCAGATCTGCCAGCTGTCAAAAAGCCATTCGGTGTAATGTGCACATACACATACATACACATAGCATGCAGTAGCTCTCACTCTATCTCCTCGATCGGATGCCGATTTACTCAAAGGCCCTCCTCATAAGTCAATTATGCTGTGTCAACCTCCCTCACAGATCCTCAAGTCTCATTAAACCTAATACACCATGAAACCTTAGCTCACAGCTTAACTGCAGAGATTCCACATCATTTACTCACGGGATATACAAAGTTAAAGGAAGTATGCACAACTTCAGACACATTACTGCATGCATCAGGTGTAAAGCAGTGACAAATATCTTCATTTATCTCCCTACTTGTCTGTGTCTTATGCTCTAAGGACCATGAAGATCTTTTGAGCCACACTTTCACCTTCAGTCTTTCTTTCCGTCGTCCCCTGCATGAGTGCATTAAATCATACCAGTTTGCCCCATAATAATCATAATCATAATAACATGTATTAACATTCCCAGCACATGCTAGAGCAATCAGACGCCTGACTGCACTGCCCGCTGCTGCTGCCTGCTGAGCTATAGCAGGTTTGTGCTTGAATTTCCCGTGTTGTAAAAGACCAGCTGTTATTTTGATAGAAGGACCTAATCCAGAGTCCTCCAACACCCTGATGCTCTGATTGTTCAGTCACCATCATATTGGAGAGAGGTCAATGGATTCTAGAGCAGAGCACAGAAGAATGACGCAGGTGGGGTTAAGACTTTCCAACACTCAAAATGCCCCTAATCCATCTCAGAAAAGAAATGTAAAAAATGATAAGGGAAAAAAAGGAAGAAAAAATGTGACATAAGATTTTTTTTTTAAAAAGGGGGAAATGAGAGTGCAAAGACTTAAAAAAAAAAACTTGAATTTGGCCATTCAATAGTTCTTTATTTGACCGGCCCAATTTGATAACTGCTAAAGATGTTGCACCAAGATGAAGAGGATTTGTAACCAAAGTAATTGCATTTTAAGATATTTGCATGTGAAATTAAAAAATCCCATAAATATTTGTTCTGCATTATAGTATCATGTGGTGAAAATCTGGTGTTTTGATGGTTTCATGCTGATAAAATACAAAGAAAAATACAGAGAAAGGATATAAGAAAATGTAAAATGTAAAAATAAATAAATAAGAGAAACGAAGAAAAGGGGACCTTAAAAAAGCCTTATCATAAAGACACATTGGGGACAAGTAGTAACCTGCAGAACAGACAGACTGAGAAAGTGAGTGCAGAGCAATTCCAGTAGTGAGGAAGGGAGGAACTATCTTACCGTCAATCCACATTTCCTGTGTAGGTTTGGATACAGAGTAGCTAATGGTCGTCTCTGCGATAACTTATCTGCATTTACCGCTACACTCCCACATTGACCCCTCTCTGATGGAGCACTTTTTCTCTCATCATAAAACACTCACGCTATCCTCACTTATCACAGTGATGATAAAGCACTCACTTTCCACCACCCTCCCTCTTTCATTAACTTATTCATCCAACTCTGATTCATTTTACTTTTGAATCAAGAACCCATGTCAATCAAGATGATCCCGAGTCATTCAACCTGAAGCGACACAGAGAGAGAATATGATGGTTCAGGCTACAGATACATGAATATTTCTCCATGCAGCATTGCAGCGAAAAAAACAATTGGAATAAAAAAGTTAGCAAAACCAGAGACTCTGTCATTTATTGTATGAGAGTTCATCTTAAATGTCAAAACTTGTTATCAGATTGCCTACGGTGCCACCAGTAACCTTAAACCCTTACTGACACCAGGGAATTGTTTCTCGTACAGCCCACTTTGCGGCAAATAAAGCGTATGAGGCAGAACAATTTGACCCTTAAACCTGTAAATGTGTAAAATGTGTCTAGGACACCTTTAATGTTCATCACAAACACACACACACACACACACACACACACACACACACACACACACACACACACACACATATTCTCAAACTGATTAAGACACCTTTTGCAGCTGTTTTGCTGTAGTGTCAATTTCTAGCACAGATATTGATAGCAGCTGTATGTTTGCTCGTGTGTGTTGTCATTACACTCAAAAACAAGAGCAGATAAAACACTTCTGCACACTCAAACAGATGTGGAGGCACAGAAAACTTACTATAGCAAAACAATCTTTCTTTCTCCAATCCCTCCTTCATTTGATTCATTGAGAAATTGAGGAACACTGAAGTTAGGCGTTTTGTAAAAGAGAGAACAGAGACAGAAGGTGCCAGAATTCAGGAAAGGAACCAAGATCTCCCTTAATATTAACATGGGAAACATTGTTTAATATTAAGCTTCAATCAGACAGGTCTCCTTCTCATGTCCTTTTCTTCCTCTGCTCCTACCACTAAACAGTGGAGCAAACGCTTTAGGAGTTTCCCACGCGTAGGCTAAATATGTGTGGGCCGCCTGGGTATATTTATGACTACCCAAGTACATTTGCTCACCATTTTAAAATGTTCTTTTTTTGAATCCATATAAAATCGCCTTCTAAGATAGATAAAAAAGTGGAGCAGTTTCTGTTGAACTGGATATCATTTATAATTCTGAATGGCATGCTTAAACTCTAAATACTGGACCAAACTTTTCACATAAAAAATGTCCAGAATAGGACACATCACACATGGAAAACAGTTTTGGCATCATGATCGTGCAAACAGTACAAACAGAGTCAAGAGTAGATGTATTTATTACTGGCAGCAAATACCATGCCAGGGAGAGAGGAAGCAGACCAAATCAGTGTATTGTAGTGTCGTGGGATTTCTCCAATATGTCATTTTTTTCAACATCTAAATCAAGAGAAAGACTCTAAGACAAGTACAGAGATACCCAGACAGGAAGCGAAGGCACTAAAGGAACATAAATTGAGACTGCGTGTGTGGAGATGGGAGTTAGCTGGACAGCTAAGACGCTCATGCCAAACCCAGGCTACCCCACTGCCGACCCCCAGCTCATCCTCACAGATTAACAGTCTGTTGAATCCACTGAAGAAGCCAAGAGTGGAGCATAGCCAGAGTGGTCTGTCACCCACTGCACAGCTCTTAATGAATCAAATAGCAATTAAACCCACATTCACAAGCTAAGGCTGATGTAGATACTGTACTTGTTTGTGCATACAAGCACCAATCATGGCACATCATTCTCCTCCCCTTGTGTCCTTCCTTAGATACGGCTTAATAAAAAATACATTTGGTAGAGCATCGCACACATTTGCAAGTTTCCCTCATTCTCTGTCATTTCTTTTCTACCCTTCTTAGTTCCCTTCACACAAGGTCTTTCTTCTTATGTTTGATGTTTCCTCTAAATAATTCATCAATGTTTTAGTCTGCTATGGAATTTAACCACAGAGATTTTTAAATCCTAATTTTCTGTCTGTTTCTCTCTCTTTCAGCTGCCTCACTTCATCAACAGCTCCCTGCCTGCTCATGACCGCTTGACAGCACTGCAGATTGACAGCTACTTCCGCCAGGAGCTCATTTACAAACGCAACGAGCGCATGGCTCACCGTGTGTCCAGCTTACTGAAGAGAAATCCGAACCAGACATACTTTTTTGCTTTTGGTGCAGGTGAGGGAGTCTCAGATTCTGCATTAGGGAAGTTTTGGTTCCCTTAGAAAATTACAGTGATTCTGTTTGAAGGTGGGAATGTGTGTTTATATGCAATTGTGAAGTAATAGAGATATCAGCTGTGCTTTGGTCTAAACCTATGTTACTGTCAGAACTAGCTTCTGTTTATGGTGAAAAATGTGCTATTCTTTCGTGTTTGAAAGTAAAACTGGAGAGATAGCAGGATCAAATAAGAGCACCATGATTCCAAGATCGCTGGAATGAAAATGTGTGTCTGTACATGTGAATCCACACTAACACTCAAACCAAAACCACAATACATACAGAAGTCTCAGTTACAGCCAGTTCCAACCTCAGACATGAAGAAACCATGAGCTGTTTGTTTCAATTAGCATTCCTGGCTAATGCTGCTAATGTTTCCTGAATGGTGTAGTGTGTCCTGAGGGAAGTGTGCAAGTGTGTGTGTATGTGTGAGTGTTTCAACAAATCCATGCATGTAAGTGTGTTTGCCCACAAAAAAAGCAGGTGATGGGTGGGTTTCTGTGTGTCTGTTTACTGAACGATTGTAAAACTGTACTTGTCCATCTGAAAATGGGTTGTACTGCCTCTAGGGTGTGCGTGTGTGTGTGTGCGTGCGTGTGTGTGTGTGTGTGTGTGTGTGTGTGTGTGTGTGTGTGTGTGTGTGTGTGTGTGTGTGTGTGTGTGTGATAGATAATGTGCTTTAAAGTGTGTGTGCCACAGTGTATGATTAATGCTGAATGCTTGGGTCCTTCCTCTGAGCTCCCTTTGCTCTTTTTTCCTGTTTGGACAAGGCTGCTGTTGCACCATCCAGCTGCTATATGCGTGTCCATGTGCACACACGCACACAAACGCACGCACACACACACACACACACACACACACACACACACACACACACACACACACACACACACACACACACACACACACACACACTCGTAAAGTTAGAGGAACGAATCAAGGAGTTTAAAGACGCGGCCTTCACAGGTGATTTTAATTTGTCTGCAGCACGGACCTCATCACCTTTTTCCCTAGTTTGCACATTTTGTATCATCCTGGAAAGTGACCTTTAAGTTACAGTTCTTTGTCCTCAAACACAAACCACAGCTGCTCCACTCCGGCAGAATATTCTTCAGCTACTCGTAAAGTTAGCATTTGTATTAAGCCTGTGAATCTTTGCAATATTATTGAAATAACTGGTGTTTCTCTGATGTGTATGCAGATGAAGTAATACACAGATGATACACTTCTTGCCTTTGTTTATTAAACACAGAAAATCAGGTGACTCTCAAAAAGCATATATATCCACTCAAACTCCCCAGGCATGTGTCCTATTAAAAGTTGATAGCGTTATTGATTTAATATAGCAATAATTGCTAACAGCTGGAAGAAATCTGTATAATATATAAACAAATAAGGCAGAGTTAAAGATGTGTTGCAGCACTGACGTGTGAGAGCTCAGTTTGAACCCAAGCACAGAGGACCGAAAGTAAACTTTTCATTTGATGTCTGAGGAGGAGTTACATGAAAACATGACTGAATCTCTTGTGATGACGACCGTGAAACTACACTGTGTTTTAAACTCCCTTGCTTACATATGTTGTTTTCCTATAGGTGGTTTCTAGATGTGAATATATCTTTATGTGTTTACATGATAAGGAGGGCAAAGCAGAGGAAATGAAAAGCTTGCAGCAAGGAAACATTCAATATATGACTGTGTTTGAGTCTGGGATTTGCATTAATTAATAACAGATCATGATAAAACGTTATGCAGCATTTTTCATAATCTACATGGAAATTACATTTTTTATCTCTTACTGGCTTCTTGTATTGTCCAGTGAATTTTTGTCATTTGGGACTCTATAGTGAACCAACAGGGATTCAGGTTTTGCCTATTACGACTGATGCGTTTTGCCATTAAAGACAACCTCATGTTTTTCTTGTTGCCCTCTGCTTAATGTTAGCCTGTCAGCGAGGCAGCAAGATGTTATCTTTCCTGTATGTGAACCTGGTCTGTGAAGACTGAAGGTGAACCTACAGGCTGCATCTTTGTGAGTGAGCAAACTGACAGCTAGTGTGAAGTGATACGGACCATTACAGTTATAGTCTGCTAGTCACGCACACACATGCATTCAATGCTTTTACACATATATGTGCACACTTTATAATACACAAACAAACATGCTCAGTCAGACACATACACAGTTAACATATGAATCTCAATGAATGGCTCAAAAAGGGAGAGCAGATCACAGTTTATCAGGGCCAGATTCATGCACATTAAAGAGTAGAGAAGGATTACTGTAGCATGTTTATTCTATGTTGTGGCCACAACTGCATGTAATTACTAGTATCTGATATTGAACAGAAGAATCTAATTCTACATAGTGACACTGCCTTTGTGGTTCATTCAAAGAGAACTTAAAAAGGGGAGCTGGTTTAGCTCAGTTGGTAGAGTGGGCGCCCCATGTACAGAGGCCAAAGTCCTCACTGCATTTGTCATAGATTCCACTCCTTATCCTGATGCTGTTTAATGCATATCATGTCCCTCTCTCTCTCTCTCACACACAACATTTCATGTCTCTTTATAGCTGCCCTGTCAATAATAGGCTAAAAAAACTCAAAAATATCTTTAAAAGAAAAGAGAACTAAAGAGCTTCAAAACAAAATGTAAAAGCGAGCAATTAAAAAGAAGAAGCTACGAAACTCACAATATGTTAAAGGTTCAACTAATTTACCAAACCAAAATCCCTCTTAAGATAGGCTATATTTGAAAAAATGACTCGTAAAATTGATGATCAGTTTAGTGTCTGAGGCAGTGGAAGTCATAAAACATTCATAAACCCTTAAAATAAGTGAATGATTGTAACAGTAACAGCTCAACAAACAAAGTAGATTTTTTTTTTTTTTTTTTTTTACTGCAGACATGCTTAAAATTCATGTTATTAAAACTTATTCTCAATAAATTCATCAAAAACAAGATGCAAAAGCCTCATTAAATCAGGCTTCAAGAAGACTCCCATGCTCTAACCACAATGCTTCCTTTCTCTGGTCTAATATTTCCATCTTTTGAAGGCTGACTCAAGATTTTACGGCCCCTTAACTGTCCCTGCTGGTTCAGGTTTCCCATTGGCTGTAACCAGCCACAAGATTTTATCATCCAATGATGCCAGGATGTATTAAGTGACGACCTGGCCTCACAGAAATCTCACTGTGTTTTCTTCAACAGATTAAAAAAAGTGAAATGGTCAGGCTTGCTTAGGAAGACTTTCTGCTGAAAGTCTGATTACAATCTACCCACAATGCGTATTTTGAGTTATCAAGAGAAATAAAATAGAGATCAGAGGTGTGAGGGTTAAGATGGTCCAGACGTATTATAAAATAAATACAGCCTTTATGATACGTATAACTGTCGTTTTTCAGGCCAAATGTGGGTGTACAATAATATGATCACATAAATCCAATCTCTATGGTCAGATCTAAAAAATCACATCAATATGACGTGTGTAACTGCAGGCAGTTCTCATAGTTTCACTTATTGTGGGTCATATAATTGATTAACCTGGGACTTGTGACGGTCTTGGAGCTGTTTGTCAGACAGGCCGGTTACTATAATCCTTTGTTTGTGTCTATTTATGTCTGTGTCAAGTGGCTGTTTTTGTGTTAGTCAGGTCACTATCTTGACATACAAAAGAAAATATTAATGGTCCTCCTAGCTGCATGCCTTTCCCCTGGACCCCTCCCTTCCAGCCTGAACCACGTCCAGAACACAAAAAGAAAACAGGACTGTTGGGAAAGAGCTGGGGCAGCACTCAGGTCAAAGCCCTCTCGAGTTACCAAATGTCGTAGTCCAGATCCAGGAGTTTTTTCACATGGTAATTAAAGTATATGGCATGTATTTAAAGTGGTTCAGGCAGGAAATCCATCTTTGTTCAGCTCAGCACCTCACTTCCCAGCCTCCCCCTTTCCTCTTTCTGTACACCTACACCTTCCTGTAGGACAAGTGCTTTAATGTGCAGAATCTAAGCTTGAGTACTGGCTCAAGCAGTTTCTTTCTCTTTTTCTTCGATCTTGTTTCTCCAACAGTTGTTACAGACATTCTTTATTTTCTTCACTTTCACCAACAGGTTATTAATACTAACTACAGAGGTGAAAGAGCTCCACTAGACATTATTGAATTATCCCCGGCAGTATAAAAGAGACTGACTGAGCAGTATTGCTCTCTCTGTCTGCCTCTCGGCCAAGATTTTATGATACCGATGGTCCACAGAAGCAACCCAGTCAACTTGAGGGTTTCTGTTGCAGTCAGTAAATCAGAAAAGCCTGTAGTTTAAATGACCAGATTCCTACAATAAATCATCATAACTCTACTAATCTGTGTATTTCGTTGCCATTGAATCAAGTGACTATAATGTAAGAGTCTCCAGATCCTTATGTTGTGCAAAAGCGAAGCCAAAATACCCCCTGCAAGAGCGATGACATATACGCATTCGCAGTGGAACAGTCTACTGCAGATCAGATTCTTGTGTCTGTTTAAGCAGACACAAAGTTATGGAAAGTTCAGTGACTCTCGTGTTAATATGTTTCCTATCACCTTTCCTCCTCTCCTCTGCCAATCTAGTACAGAATGCCACATTTGTTACATTTGTCTGCAAATGTCAATCATGGCATTAACCCCATTATTTCGCATCAAGTAACAAATTTCATCTAAATTTCTCACACAAATGAACACTTGGGCTCATAGTCATATGATAAGAACTAACCATAATGACAGAAATGTTTGAGAAAAAAATGATTTGACCTGTAGCCTATTTGTATTTCTTAGTTTGACCCATGTCCCATTTTTTAACATGGAGGAAGCAGGGTTTTTGACCTGTAATGCAGCCAGCTAGCAAGTGGGCAGCTCCAAATGTTTTGGCTTCACTTTTGGGGGTAAGTCGTCCTTTTTATACAGTATATGATCCCTGTCTTGAACCTTTTCCCTTAACTCTGCAGATATTAAGCCAAGGTAATGCTCTCATCTGTTAGTCACGTAACATCAGTTTAAAAAGTACAACTCTGTACGAGCTATGATGAACCCTGCTAACAGCCTAGTAGCAAACAATAGTAGCCTTAATTAGGGATAAGCTTGCAGAGAAAGCTAGCATCTACAGACAGCAGCATTTTTTGTTCAGCAGTGAGTCATCTAGTGGAGGCCAAACCAGAAGGAGACTTGAAATTGATGTTTAATAGCAAACGATAAAAAAATGGAACAAAAGGAAGTAACTTCTGGATCAACGATTTGTTAACACGCTATAGCCATAATACCTTTGTGAGCTGGAAAATCTGTAAAGGCTGTGCATCAGTCAGCATAATGTGTCATTTTACATAATCAGATGTGATTTCTTGGTAAGAGCTAGAAGAGTCGACTGATACCACTGTCATGTCTGTATGCTAGGGAAGAAGCTACAGCCAGCAGCCAGTAAGCTAGCTTAGCGAAAAGACAGGAATGACTGAAAATGTCAAGAATTTCTTTTTCGTTTAAGTGATGTTACTAAACAAGTATCTATTTGAAAAACTATTCTAATCCCGTTTTTCCATCTTCCTTCCCTCTGTCTCCCTTCTGTCTCTCGTCCTATTCTGTGGTCACTGCTGTTTACTATTATGATCAGTATTATGTAACAGGGATCATGGGCACCCAATGTAGCATGACGTTAGCATTGGTTGCGAGGCCAAGTGAACGCATCACTGTTTCCCCCTAGGACTGAGTGACACAGATGATAGCAGCATGCTCGCAGACACGTCGTACACACATTGGATACTTGTTCTGTTGCTATTGTAAACAGACACAAGCCTGGATGCACTTTTTTCCATCACTCACAGCACGAAATGCTTTCTTAGTCACCCTTTCTCTAGATCACATGCAGCAGATAAACACACATTGTCATTTTTATACACAAGTACACACAGGGGAGGGAGGAGAAGAGTGCTGCAAGGGTAGGCAGTGTTTTGTTGGAGCTCCATGGTGTGCTTCAGCAGGTTTTCATTTGTTACTTCTCTGGCTGCCACTGCTCAGCCTTATTGAAAACATCCCATGGAATTTCCTGACGCTGCAACGGCCTAGACACCACTTTGCAGACGCACACACTCACACGTGACTGTGTATGTTTGGAACATAAAGTCATATGATCTGCAGAGATTCATCACCAAAAGGAGTCGTTACTGTCAAAAATATACATGTCCGATTGTTTGTTTTAGTGTCTGATCCACTTAAGATCTGTTTGCTGAGAGTTGATTATTGTGCATATGTTTGGCCCATAATAGCCCATTGTGCAGGCAGAGCAGGCCCATATGTTTTGCAGTCGTTTGTGGTGTTGTGGTGTTGAAGTGATAACTGAGGGGGAGATCCTGCTTGGCATGCATGTGACTTTGTCTCTGTGGCTCTTCCTCTCTTAGTGCATATCTGCTTTTCTAAGTTTTTTTCTTTTCTGTCCGTCCTCCAATCG
Organism: Tautogolabrus adspersus; assembly: GCA_020745685.1. Lineage (NCBI taxonomy): Eukaryota > Metazoa > Chordata > Actinopteri > Labriformes > Labridae > Tautogolabrus > Tautogolabrus adspersus. Next base: position 19,839,226 of record CM036536.1, read on the forward strand.
CTGCCTGCGCTCCAGTTTGTCTTTAGCTCTTATCCCATCATGATACCTGTCTCTCTGTCTTGTCTGCCACTTTATCCGTCTTAAGCTGCTATCTTTCTGGAGCGTCCTATCTGTCCTTTCCATCAGCTGCTGTCTCCACTTTAATGAACTGACGCCATCCCTCACTGCTAGCAAGCTCTCCGTCTCTCTGCTTCATGCTGTCTTCCCGTCTGCATAGTGCAGGAGTATGTTATGAACTGACAGAGATACCATGTATGTAGTGTATGTGCTTTATGTGTCGTCTGCTCAGAAGATGACAGAGAGAGATAATGAATAACATAAGTGCTCTCCTTTTGAAAGTTTGGGCTTTAATATATTTACAATAGGTATGTAATTGTTTTGCCATTACGGAAGCTATCAAACATGAGAAAATTGGGGGGGGGGATTCCATTTTTTTTTCCTATAGACTTTGTGACTTGTTCATTTAATAGGGATTTTTATCAAATAGTGTTATACATCACATACGTCACATTTTCAATCAAGACAAGGCAGTGTGCTTTGGAAATGGAAATCAACATTTTCTTCCAGGATATAATCTTTAACTACTTAACAAAAATGTTTAAATATTTTCAAATAAGCCATTTTCCTCCTAACGCCTGTTAGCCGAACTGACCTATGATGTTAGCACATTGCCTTTTTAACAACTGTAACAACAAATTAGGTCTAATATGGTACTAAAGTGAGGCTGAAGTGTCTTGTTTATTGTCGGGAATGAGTTCGCATGACAGTCTCTTGCTCTTAGCTACACTGGATAGATTCCTTAGTCTAATTAAATCAGAACAGCTCATTAGCTTGTTTAAAGATTACACACTTCATTAGCAGCTAAAATTACATCTAATGGCCTTTTTTTAGAGCCAATAACCTTAATGACACATTTAATAAACACATGGATGCACTAGTCCAGCTTGCTTTGATCTCTTTAGCATTAACATTGCTCCACATGCACACCGTGAAGACTAAAGAATACAAAGATTTTCTTCCTGGGACCTTTAGTTCTGCTGGTTTCCTACTTGGTGGTTAATTGCCTTCACCTGGTGTCCCAGGTGTAAATCAGATCCTGATTAGATGGTGAGGATGAAAACCAGCTGGTCTCTGGGCCTGAGAAACAACCGATGTGAAGAACTCTCATGTTGCACATACAACCACTATCACATACCTACACACTTACTTTTATCTCTGAGCTAAAGCCTGCTGGGCAGCATGTCTGTGTAATGTATGCCAGCAAAAAAATGCGCACGCACACACGCACACACACACACACACACACACACACACACACACACACACACACACACACACACACACACACACACACACACACACACACACACACACACACACACACACACACACAAACACACGCACATACACCTCGCTGACGCATGTACTCAAATATGCGTGCCTTTGAAACACAAAAACAAGATGACATACACATAAGCGTTTGTATTTTTGTACTGAAAAGGAAATGTGTGATTAAACTCTCAACCCACGCATATGAAAACTCCATGTGCTCCCTTCGCTGCAACTTTATCTGAAGGGTGGAGGGACGGAAATGAAGGGACGGTGCAAGAATGAGATGTTAGTGATAAAGGCCGCCATGAGACAGAGCTTCTTGAGGATGCCAAAGCTTCTTCTATCACATGTGTGTAAGTGGGTGTTTGTCTTTCTCCACCTTATTCCTCTTGTCCCATCAGGGAGAGATGATACAGACCACATTTGAGAGGAACAAAAACAATAAATGAGGATCACTTTTGCTTAAGTTTGTTAGCTCCACTGCAGGCTAACCCAACAATTCCTCTCTTTTTTTCTTTGTGCCTTTGAATCCCCCCCTCTGAACTTGTCTGTTTTTCCCATAACTCACCCACTTTCTCTTTCTCCCTGCCCATCATTAGCGCTCTTTAGACTGCAGCAGCAAGCTCAGAAAGTCTAAATATTTAAACTTGGTGAATCACTGTAAAGCTTCTAACACTGAACCATTGAGCCAGCCCTCCAGCCTTTCTGACATGTACTGGCGTCAGGCCTACTGAATGCTGCCGTCAGCCTCTGGATCTGATCCCCTCCCTTGTACTTTTGATCTCAGAATGTCAACCAGAACTTGGAAATCAACAGCCCCGTCAACACCTCAGTGTGGTGCAAGGAGACAGACAGACAGACAGACAGACAGACAGACAGACAGACAGACAGACAGACAGACAGACAGACAGACAGACAGACAGACAGACAGACAGACAGACAGACAGACAGACAGACAGACAGACAGACAGACAGACAGACAGACAGACAGACAGACAGACAGACAGACAGACAGACAGACAGATATCATAACGCATGCATAGGATGTGAAGTCATTATGGAGATGAGGAATGAGTGAGAGATGTGGGAGTTTGAGGGGAAAACCTACAGATTATTCCCTTTCTACAAACTCAGAACCATCCTGTCTTTTTAGATTTAAACACCAAGTGAAAGATTTGCTCTGCTTTCAAGGCAATGGTCCAACAATTTCTGAAGAGCGGTGGGTTCTTTGTTCATCCAAATGCTGCTGTGTGATTTATGGAGGGATTTCGGGGCTATAAAAGTGTAAATGGAATTGCACAGCATGGTGTGGGGATGCTGTGCTTATTAAAATCTTTGTTGCATTACTCATATGTTGTTCAAAAAAAGAGAGGTAGTTCATAGCAGGATAGGTCAAAGAGAGGCTCTCCCCTATTATAGGTACACAAATAAATATGTACATTGATTGTTACAAGTTGACTACACATGCTGTTGGCATATAAATATGTCACAAAGTAAAGGAACAACTGTAGAACTGTAGCCCAGAGCGCAATTAAGTCCCATCCATACTCTCCATTAAGGAAAGTTTGTGTGTGACAGCTCATAAAGACTGCGGCGCAGTTACCACCTACTCTCAATAGATAGTAATTTACTATCAGATGATTGCCGATGGGATCCGAGATTGAGCGGGTGCATAAGCTGCATAGTCCTTGTGTGACCCAGGCCCTATGACGGAATGCTCCTCTAACACTGACGATAACCTAGAACATAGTTCAATATGTAGGGGCTGAAGGTAAAGAAATGATTGCCCTTTGTTTATTGTTTGAGCATGTTTAGAGTTACAATGCAAACCTAAATACTGTTGTTAAGCTATGATTGGACACAGATCACACAGTCTCTCCGTCAGCAGCCTCTCCATTAGCACCAACACAACACAACATGTTTGAATGAAAAAGTTGTGTTTGTGGCTCAAGTAGAGTTCAGAGGCTTGTAGAATCATGCAAAGAAGCTGTTCTCGTGGCCCACGGTGGTCCAACACCTTACATGTTAGTTTTTCCTTCAATCTGTCACCCACTTGACACCTAAGTACATATTAGCCAACAAATGGAGGTGAGAGGAATTTTCCCCATCATCTCAGCCTGCTTAAACACACTGGCACACATTTCTAAACACTCTAGAGAGGAACACACCCTCATCAACCATGAAGTGGTGGAGTTTTATTTTTCCTCTTGGTTCTCTTTCTTTCTCTCTGTTCCCCCTCATCTTTCCATCTCTCTTTCATCTTTTGCTCCAATGACTGGGGGCAACAGCTTGTGTTTGTTTGGACCATAATGTAGCAACAGTACCCAGCCTACATTCTGGTTGGGTGGCGGATGCACTTAAATGCAATCTGTTTCTACCTCTGATCACACACTTCCATCTATCCTCCTTTTCCCGCATTCACTCCCTCAACTAATTTTCCACATCCATCTGTCCTCTCTATGTCCTTTTACTCATTAAATCCTCCACTTAAGTGTCTATTTCTGATCTCCTTCCTCTTGTTTTTTGTGTAATTTTCTTGCTCTGATTGCAGTTTTTATTTGAGGTGGTCTGCTTTAAAGCTATGTGAGGTTTTTTCTAAACCACAAGTGTGCATCTGTTGATCCATTGTTTACCCGGAGTAATTGCAAACATATTTGTTTATGCAAAACTAAAAACATTATTAACTTCCTGTGTTTCTCATTTTGTTGATCAATTTCCTGTGCTTCATTGGCTTTCAATTTTCATTTTCCTCCTGCACAACTACTAGTTCTGCACTTTGGAGGTTGTCCAGGGGGATGTGGACAGGCAAGGATGAATATTAGAGGGAGGCATAAATGGATGAATGGTAAACAGAGCCTGTGGTGGAGAGAGATAGTAGGAGGAAAATGCAGGCTAAGGGTGGTTGGGAGTAAAGAGGTGCTGTCATGGCTGGAGTCGAGCCTGGGTGGTGACTACAGAGACATTCAGAAACTCCTTCTTTTACAACACACACTGTTGCCTTCATTCACAAACGTGCATGGAGAGAGGAGACAGAGCCTCTACCAAAAAAAAGCACTGATGCTTTAAAATATCATGTTTAAGTCTGGAAAGCCAGACAGATAAAAAAAAGATAGGCCTGAGACAAGAGGTGGCTACAGTAAACACAGACAGGCAGAGGGAGACAGAGGAGAACATTAACTTGCTACTGCAAGTGGAAATGAGGAGGAATAGGTTATTAAACAGAGGAATAACCGGGTCATTAACTGGGCTCTTAGGAGACACAGGAGGGGAATCACCCAAGGTAGTGTGCACACTGCAGAAAGTCTAAGTTCTTGCACTGTGTTCTTAAAGGTAATATTTAAGGAATAACAGTATTGTTGGAGTGCTGACAGCAGAGAGGGCCAGAGGGTTGGGTGATATGTAAATGTGGTTGTAAGTGCATAAAAAACACATTACCACAAGTTATGTTGCAGCTTTCTGAGCCATAGCCACAGATCACTTTGCAGATTTAAGACAGTTATGTAATTGATGATATAGATTGAAGCTATATAGTAGTTGCAAACATGTTTTGAGTACATTAGATCTCTCATTGGGAAAAAATATTAGCAGACTTTGAATAACTCAGTCACTGAAATTTGCATTTACATATTACAATTTATTTGAAAGAAAATGTAATCACAATCTGTCATGTTTTTTAGAAACTGAAGAAGATATAAAGAGGTTGTTTGAGGTTAATGGAAGGCAAACACAGTGCAGCCAAGCAAAACGGTTAGATTATGGCAATAAACTGTCTTTAATAAGAGGAAGATTGTGGTTTCAATTAAAAGTAAGTAAGTAAATAAACACACCCTGTGTCATGCTTCAAGGCACTTTTGACTCTTTCTGCAAACTTCACCAAGTGCACTGAGTAAGGGCCTGAACATAACCATAAAACATTCATTATGGGAAAAGAGGAGGTACTCACAGCTGCAGAACATCAAAACAATGTTTGAGTGCTAAATAAAACATTTGAATAACATTTTTCTTTCTCATTGTTAAGTGTAATTGACTGTGGCCTTCAGCCTTCTAAACTCACAAAGTTGATTTCTATTAAAGAAGCATGTTAGTAGAAGAATCAGAAAAACACAACATATTGTACAAGTCTAAATTTGTCCTTTTCCATTTCCTTTGAAACACCTTTCAGACAACTGATGTTCACTCTCAAAGCTTGGAAAACTTTCAAAAGTTTAATTTTTATGCTAATAGCACCTAAGTTATTTCTCACACAAAAGCACATAAGTATTTAAGGGAATTGCAGAGTATACCAGTGCAGTCAGCCTAAAAGAGCAACAAGCAGTAGAGGTGTGAGAAGAAGTCAGCTGATCTCTCATTTTGGATTGTCTAGGACAAATTTTGCGAAGGGGATAATAAAATGTATCTTACCCTATCGTATCGTATCAGTGGATGCTGTGTGCTTCAGAAGATTCTTACAGTTTACTGTCTACATACTTAAACAAAATCACACTAGCCCAGCCTTCCACACACAATCAGTTGCATGGCAAGAGCTTTTAAAAAACACACAGTACCAAACAATCCACATACAGAGATTGTTAGATAAAAAAGTAAAAACCAAAACAACTTTTTGTAAGTTTGACAAATTGTGCCAACTCATTGAGGAACTGTGAAATCCCTCAATCTTAGTTCAAACATGGCGGTTACCGAAATTTGAGAATTGTGGTTTTTGCTCTAAGATAGACAGCTTGTTTGTGTGTGTTTGAAGGAGCACATGTGATTACATGTGTGTGTAGCTTTTTGTAGTTTATTCATGTCTTCTTTTAGCGACACACTGTAGACACCAGTGTTTGCATTGTGGGCCCGTTTGTTTGTGTAAACAGTAGGTTGTTTAAGAAGTGGGTGCATGTTTACAGCATTCAGCAAACAAAAAATGGGTATACTGAAAGGAATATTCATCAGATTGAATGTTTACAGAATGTCAGATTTACAGCAGGTGTGCCCAACATGTGGTTGTCTGCTGGTTGTGAAGTAAAAACTTAGATTCCTTAGATCAAACCAACATGCATATAAATTCTGTTCTTTGAGTGTAAGTGTCAGGCATGACAGCATTAGGGAGGAAATCAAGTCAGCTCATTACCAGTCAGCTTGACCTCACACCCTGCAGAACACACTGGAGGTGTTCTTTTCTGCCCCCAGTCTGCAGAAGTTAATGAAATAGTTGCTTGACACAGATCTGAAGGTTGTTGAATCTGTCAGCATGCAGTCACTGAATGAGCTGAATTTGGCCCTGGTGTCTTATTGGGGAAAAGGGATGAAAGAAAAAAGAAAAGGATGTAAGAGAGGGGAGGAATTTGTTCTTGGTAATTCAGCAGGTATTTGTTAAGTGAGACTTTTTGAGTGTGTACATTTAAGAAGTCATTCTTTCAGAGATAATATGATACTCTACTTGTTTACTTGTCATGCTGTGTAAAAACAAAAATGAGGAAAAATTGCCTTTTTCCACCAATTTCCTATTTAAAACTGTCCTCTAAATAATTTCACAGATCTGACAAATTGTAGTTCATGCTAGTGTCAGTATGCCAACATGCTGACAATGACAGTGCTAACATGCTAAAGATTTATCGGTTATGCATTTCAGCATGCTAAGATTTGGTCATCAGCACAAAACACATGGTGCAGCTTAGGCTGATCCAAATGTCATTCGTTTTGAGGTTATTTTTTCATCCAAAAAACATTTGGATTATGACCTGATGATGGGGCTAGGTAAAAAGTTTAACACCATCCTTGTTATTAATCCTGACAGGAGCAATACTATAGATAATTATAATTACTGATTGTTTAGTTAAAACTACTCATTTAAATCCTATTGTGACTAGAGCCCGACCGATTAATCGGCCGGCCGATTAATTATCCATTGACTATCGGTATTGGCTACTTTTATAGCAGATATGCGCTGATATTTCTAGATTTATTCACCAGTCAAATAGTATTTCATTTCAGTATCATTGTATTAAACTCACAGTTCTCTTTCACCAAGAGGGTGTGCTATATGGATTACAACAAGGATTATCACTCTCCAGAGTGTCAAGTGATGATGCACGTACAGTACATGTGCAGTTATTTTCCAGTTGAATGACCGTCTGGTCTTCATTTTATGTCTTTTCTTCAAGTGTTTGATCCCCATTTGGCCGATCAATGCAATAAATGTGTATATCTTTATCTATCTCTACAGATTGAACATAGATCTAAGAAAGATATCGGACGATATATCGGTATTGGATTTTTTTCCTTGTCAACATCACTATCGGTATCAGCCCAAAAAAATCACATATAAGTCGGGCCCTAATTGTGACACTTGAAAAGGGTAGTGTATCATCAAATTTCCAGCCAACTGTCAATTCATAAGGAGACAGATTTCTAAGATCCAGAGAAAACCTTACTTATATCCTTGGCAGAGGTTCCTAAGGCATTGAAGAACCCCCCCCCAGTGGAAGGGTGCTCTCAACAGCGTAGGTCGCTACGGCTTAGCTACGGAATACATTTGACTGAGTTTTAACAAGGCTTTTGGCCAGCATCTTGAGGTCATGTTCACGAGAGTGAGAGATTGACAGATACAATGTCTGCAGTAATGAGGGAGTTGCACTGCGTAAGAAAAACAACTGAGAAAGTTCTTTAAGACACAAGGACACTAGACAAGTCCTTACTTCTGCTATCGCGCAGCTAAGTGGTCTTCTGTATGGCAAAACAGGAACACACATACAAATCTATACACCCTCCTCCACACGGACAAAACCTTACTCTCCCCCTCTGTGTAATCTCATCTGATCTTGCCCGGCAACACTTTGTTGTTAGAACCCTTCTTTCACTCTGCAGCCTATCCCAGCACTGCCTTTGAACTCTGCTGCCAAGAAAGTGTAAAACCGCGTGCCTCTTTCTTTGACTTTCAGGAATGATCAGGAACATTATAATGATAAAATTGGCAAGGGGTGAGAAGCAGAGTGGGTGCAGAGGGCCCTGACAAAGAGCAAGCAAGAGTGAATATTGTCATCGTGCTCTTAATACGCTTCAGAAGAAAGGTGAGGTGTGTGAGTGTGTGAATTCCTGTGTGTCTGCAAATATTTCATGTGTAGGTTTGTGAATATTTGTGAGCAAAAATATGAACTCTATTGTTAGGGTTTGTGTGTGTGTGGGAAGCAAGGGTGATGTCAGGCTACATTACAGTTTATGGCTGGTTGAGTGACATGCAGGATTATCGTCTGATGGGAGAAATAAAGAAAAGCTTTTATCAGTGTAAGGCTGAGGCCCACATGTTTGATGTTAGTCTGAAGGAATCATACATATGGAGAAGGAAAGTGGGAGATGGGTGGAGTGGAGGTGTAAGGTTGAGTGCTGGCAATATGGGTTCATTACGAAGCAACAAGGGGGCCTTGCAGATGAAGAGCAAACATGCTTCTGAACAACCCCTGTTTTCCTTCAGATCCTTCATAATCATTTGTTTTGCTTCTGTCTATAGCAGGACTGTAATTCACACAATATATAGTGTCCCTACACCTTTGGTGGAAAAATATTATTATGGTGAGGGAAGGCTTCTGAGTTGTTGAGTTGTGACATATCAAGTGTTGATCTGAAGCCCTGATTTTCAAAGAGTTATACAAAAAGAAAGATCAACATTTTAAAATATAAGTTGTTACAATTTATCCTGGGGGATAGTTGATTTTTTGTAACAAATATACTGGAAGTCCATCCAAAGGTTGGCAAGACTTTGCCTGAACAAATGTAACACAACTGGGGAACCTCAGGGTTTTGTACTGGGTCCCCACTTTTTTTCCTCCATGCATCAGGTCACTTGGTTCTGTTATTTACTCAAATGTTTTTTCAACCAACGCTATAATGATGACACTTTACTAATTCAGTCTTTTCATGGTTTGGGGCCTATATGATAGCATTGATCTCTGAATGTCTTGCTAATTTTTCTCACTGTATAGTTGCATTGAACCTAAAGTTCAGACCAAACTTCCTCCCATAAGAAATCTCCCCTTATGACCTTTACATGACCACTGAGATCCCTGCTGTGTACTCAGCTCGGATTTCAACAAACCTGGGAGTGTCACTTCATAACCAGCTGTCATTTGCAGTGAACTTTACTGCAACAACCCAAAATTGCCAATTATTTAATCACAACATCATAGGATTGGTCATTTCTGCACACAGACTGCAGGACAGGTCCCGCCTTGTGCCAAGACAACTGCAACATGCTCCTGGCATATGTGCCTCATGTGCAATAGCACCTCTGCAGTTCACTTTAATGTGTAGCCTGGCAGGTCTTCAAAGTACCTACATTTTCCCAAACTATACCCCATCTCCACCCAAACCCTTCCTACATTTGACGGTGTCATATATGACAATTTAAGAATATGTCCTGATAGTGGTGTACAGTAATATTAAAAGTCAGGGGATAAGCAAGATCATGAGGACAGGAAAGCATAAATGCTTGTAAGAAATTAAAAACCATCCAGCCGAAAGTTGTTGAGATATGCTGTCTTACTTCTGGTTTGAACTCTGTCTTGCGTCTTAGATATGTCATGACTTTTGGCTTTTGCCTACTGTTAGGTCACTTCCTTGGGAACCACAGTGTGCTGGACATCCTGAGGCAGGAGGGCTACGAGATCATCCACATGCCCTCTGATCACCAGGAGCCAGTCACAGAGTGAGTAAGCAGTAACAATAACAGACAACATAATTTCATCTGATTGAATTACATTGGTCACAAAGACAAACAAATACATAATTCCCATGTAACTAAGTCATGAGTTCTGGAGAATTCTAGTTTTGCACAGGTCATCAGTCAATAGTTACCCTGTCAGTTTACACATAGACGTTAACCTGACACGGTGAGGAAAGGAAAGGAAGAGTAGGTGTGATATGCATCAGAAGATAAACCATAATGTTAAAGTAAAAAGGAAAAAGAGCACTCGTACAATGTAAGATTTTGGCAGGTGTGAAGACACATGCAAATAATCAACAGGAGAAAGAAAAAACAACTCAGCCAGTCCACATCTATATTCTTCTGGAGTCAAGTTAACCTCATTAGATTTATTGAAGTGCAATCAAGATATGGTCAAAATTGTGCTCTGCAACAAATAAAGCTCAGCTATGCAGAAATCCTTTGATACCACATCAACTCCCTCACCTTCCTCCCGCCCCTCCTTCCTCCCTCCTGCCGGCCAAAGGCGGTTTGCCAGAAGTAGTTCTGCCTGTTCTCAGCTGCCACCAATACCACGGTCAACACAAACACACAAGTACACTTGCATGCAGTGTTAGTAGAGTTTGTTTAAGGAGGGACACTTTTACTTGACATCCTACTGCATTTCCTAATAAAAACTTTCAACAATCCCTCTTATTATCTCAGTGTGCGTGTACAGCCACATTCCCTGGCAGAGAGCAGCACCCCTCTCACCTAGGGGGTTGATCCATGGGCCTGTAAAACAGTAACAAAAGCCACTTGAATCAGGGTTGAAATGGAAAAAGGAGGCAAAACAAGTGGAAGCTCTTTAAAACCATATAACATCTATATCCATCAATTCAACTGAGGCTTTTACAAACTTCTCGTGAATGAAAAGCTGTAAACATAGCAGCTCATCTCCCTACGCCCTGTTTTTAAAAGGTTGGGGCTTCATCCAACAGTTCTGGTTTAAAATGTAACAAGTGGACTGACTTACTGTGGTCACAAAACACTTGCCTACACTGCACCCACACACAACCGCATGACCACACACTAACATGTGTACAGGCACACAGACACATTTAGCTCCCCAACACAAGGTGAAGTGACAGCAGAGGGAAAACACCACAAGATGGTTGAATGAGAGGTGTTTATGAAAGCTGTTAGCCTCAGACTGGGACCGACTGGCAAAGGTCTTTTTGAGTGATTATATGACTGACTGACAGACAGAGAAGACTGAAGCAGGGTTTGGCTCGACAGTAGCTGGACCACAGGCTATCAGCACCCTGACCAGGATGGTTTTCAGGGCTGTTAAAGTAGAAGTCCAGACCATTGAATTTATGAAGACTAAGGAAAAAAACAAGTAGTGGAAATTATTAAGATCTATGCTCCAATTTTTCATATCTTCATGTGTGTTAAAATGATTTCATAGATGTACATGTATACAGGACATTTTGTTTTTTTACTTTTACTGCTTTTTAAAGTGTTACAGAGTAAAGTAGGTTGTTTGAATGTTCTACTTAAAACACAAAGTCACATGTGAGCCATATTGACAGGAAAAGAACAAGAGAGGAGAAAGTATGAGTAATGGGTGGAAGAAAGAGGAGCTCCTTTTCGAGGAGAGGCCGGTGATTCTGGGTGGTCTGCTTTGGGCAGATGTCAGTTTAGACGAAAAAGTAAGGCCACAAGAGTTACAACTTCTTCTAATGCCACCTGCTGGGTATTTCTGCTGCTTATATAGCATTTATGGGCAAGAAGTGCTTCGTGGTGTTCATGTCCTTGATTGAAGTCAAGAGTTGGAAGTGGAAAGCAATAGAGTGGTCAGAAACCACAAACAATAACATTCTTTGGCAGCCAGTTTGAAATCTTTAAAAACGTGAAACCGTCTCACAGTTTAGAGACACAAGAGATGCTTGTTTTCCATCCATACGCCAAAGCTTGAAGTGAATGTGTCCAAATTAATTTCAGACTTTTTAAGGTTAAAATAAACCTTGAGGGCTTTTATTTTAAGTAGGGGATTAAACGCTCAGCATGTAAATTCCGTTGCCCCGGGGCTCTTAATCAAAACAATAACAAAAGATGACATTGAGGCTGATGGGGAATCATTGGAGTGATTCTCTCTGCTACTCCATCCCCACCTCTGATGAAAACAAACTCCGTGTTGACCGTATTCAAGTCAAACAGGCGAAACAGGCTGGAGGAAGAGAATACATTTAACGACGAGCTAATGTATAAATAAGTATAATTAACATTACGTTTTTATCGCAACAACACATACAGCAACAGTAGGGCAGCTTTCAGTAGCAGTTCCCGCTTCCTTATATAGGTGTCTTTGATGTAACATTTGGTGTTTCAATGGCAACAATAAACATGATGCGTCTGTCATGGCGGCTACGTCATGGCGTCACCGCGACAAGACACGTCCTATAAAATCAAGGATTTCTCTAACTGTGGTGACTGTTGGAAATATTTTAGGTAATGCAAGTACTCAACAATATATAACATAGTATTCATCATTATTTAGTTAGTTAAGATATTTTCAGTGTAAAAATTCTGCATATTGTATCTTTAATCAATATTTTGTCTTTTCTGCTTTAGGACTAAACCAACTGAAAAACCCAGAGGGGGCAGAGAGGAGAGCTCAGACACATTTGCAGCATCTCCCAGCAGCTGGCTAACCACTCCAGAGACGGAGATTGAGCTGGAGGAACCAGAGGACATGCCTGGCCTTGGAGACGAGGAGCTGCCTCACTTGCTGCTCCCTGACAGCCTGAGCCAGCTGGAGGAATTCGGCCGACACAAACGTCCTCACAAAGCTCACCGCGGCGGCCATGGGAGACCCCGCCTATTCAGCGACCTATGGGTTCGAATTGGGGACAGGTATCCAATATTATCATGTTCACTTTAGCTCTGCAAAGCAACTTGGGCTTGGCTTAGAATACAGGAGTTGAGGGTTGATTTATACTTGATTTATCACTCCCTACAATGGAAGGAACGTGGTTTAGGACCTTGGTTAGTGTTGATGTTGGCCCATATATTTAAGTAATGTGAGGGATTCACAGATCCAGCCTTTCACTTCTCCTTCCAGATAATATCAGTCATGTTTGATTGAAAATCTTGGGATTACATCAGTCATTTCTAAGCCAGACCATAGTAGCCAAAGAGAGAGAGAAGTCTCATGAAATTGTGACTGTGTTTCCAAGAAACGGTAACAATTGCAGCGACATTAGCTGGCATACATCTGATGAATGAACAGGTACTATCTGATGTCCAGTTCTTTTGTAAAGACAACACAAACCGTTGATGTGTCTCCCCTACTGTTCTCTCACCCAGGCTTGTTATAATAATAATAACCTTCATTTATAGAGCACTTTTCAAAATCAAGTGACAAAGTGCATTATGCTGTCTTGTACACAAGATTATCATGATGACATTCTGTAGTGATTGATGCCCCTTTATTCCCAAATCTTGTAGTGTGTGCTTGTAGAAAGAGGCACAAAATATGTTAAGTCAAATAGTGAACAATCAGTGCCTCCAGGAAGTGGTGATGTAGCGCGGCCAGCACTAATGGTTGGTCTGTTTGTCTCAGAAGTGCAAGACCTTTTTGTGGTTGCTTGGTTGGTAGGTTGGTTGATATGTACTTTCGTAAGGAGCGACAAAAGATATTTGGCAACTCTTTTTGGTGCTAGATTCAGATCATGAGGATATATCATAGTAATATAAAGTCCTGGTTCAGATACTTTTGTGGGATTTCATTATAAGATGTTAGAAAATAAATGACAACATTCTATTAATGTATGGAATAAACCAATTGTATTAAGATACTTTTAGTAACCTGGATTTCTTGTGCTGTCTCTCTCTCTTCTCCAGCACTACTCCACCACCTAATGTGAGGATAATCAATGGTTACGTGACAGTGGAGCCTCCGCTGACCCATCAGGAGCAGCGCAGACAGGTGGAGATCTTCACTACAGAGCGTCATCCCAGTCCAGTTTCCTCAACTCCGCCTAACCCCAGCTCAGCCCAGCCAGCCTCAATCCACAGCACAGTCACACTGTCCTGTTTTTTACCCTGGCTGCTTTCACACATGCTGTTCACCTCCTGACCGGAAGACAGTGTTATCTCAATGACAAAAACTTGAGACACTTCTGCCTCGGTACCAGAGCAGTGCAATGTACCTGACAGACAATGAATGACCATCAGCACGTGCAGGAAAGAGACAGATGAATGGTTTTTTTAGCCGAGGAAGACATTCTTATGTAGGATGACCCTGCTGTCGGCCATCGCCAATAGGAAGGAACAAGCTTCAGTCTGCAAAAAAGTCTTTATAAACGTGTCTCAAAATGTGTGGAATAAGCTCACAGCCATGAATCAACTAGAAGACTGTGTGGGACTCAAAAGGGAGGAGTTGTGCAACCTCATGAAAGTATTATAATATAATAACAAACACAACGAAGACCTGTAACTGTAAAGAGTCGGTGTGGTGGAATAATCTACCAAATAAAAATGTTAATACTGTAGAGAGAAATAAGACTGACAGTAATAATGAGAATAGAAGATACTAATCTTAACTCTTTTAATTAATGAGTTCAATGGGAACAGTCAGCTGTACTTTGTAGGAGGTGGAGCTCTCAGTTGCCACTATTGTAAATTGTGCATTTTGTTCATAAATAAATATTGTATATTTATTATTTCTGGAAGAAAGGAGTATATTTTCTTGCTTTTTGCAGATAAATGAAATAATAAATATGAACATTTGTTTCAAGATATTTTTCTACTGTGTGCATTCATATAATGTGTCTATTGAAATACATGTTGTGATTATTGATAACAGGAAGAGAATATAAGGCATCATTCATTCACTGATGTTTTTTGTAAATTCACAAACTTAAGGGTCAACAATTAAAATGGGAGGATTTTAGTGATGTGTTAAAGTTACGATGTTGTCTTTTCAAACTCTAAATCCCACGAGTGTCTTCTTTTCTTTAACAAGCTAAGCTTTTACTGATTTTAAAAACAAAATATATGATCAAATATATGATAATTATTTGAGACAGGAAATCTTGAATACATTAAATATCAATACATCTCTCAATGAAAACGTAATTTGAAAGTAAATGGTGTTAAAATTGAAAAATAAGTGTGGCAGGGGAAAATGTGCAACAGGTGATCTCAGTCTGCCACCTGCTGGATGAAAGTTATAACACAGCACTTGCATCGTCCCTCACGTCGCCATCAGCAGTGCAAGAGTTCCATCGAGCGCCTCAACGATAAAATTGAGAGAAATTTTCCAATCAGGGAAACGCTGCATAAAATCTAAACTACTTGAGCACAAGTAGAACAGGTTTGAAGACACATGCAGTTAAGAAGAGTTAGACAGAGCACACGTGAAGACGGAGGACTGCAACTTTTCATGAAGATGGTAAGACAAGTTTACAATGCGATGAAGAAATAAATATGTAATGAAAAAGCATGACTGGAAAAAAAAACATGGGTCATGTTTTTTTTAATTGTCAGCAGGTTATTGCAATCACAAACAGCTATAATATGGTCTCTTATGCACAACTTAGTACAAGATAAGGTCAGAGTAATGTTTATTTGTTGCAGTCAGCAAGAGACTCTCATCACAACATAAACAAACAGAAAAGTTCACACAAAGACCGAAAGAAGAGAGAAAAGAAAAGTATTTTTGATCATTGTTAACAAACTCTCTGACTAATTGTCTAACTATTAAAGCTCAGCATATTCCCAGAATCTCCTGAATGTCGCGCACAGCCTGCCAAATACTGTATTACATTTTAAAAAGGGGAACTACTAATTGTATTAGCTTAAAGTTCAAACATTTATAAGGTCTGATAGGAAGCTGAAAGTTCATTTGGAGCTGCAACATTCATTTACCCCTCAGATTTCAGTTTCTTAAAGTGTAATGTAAATGTACATTTTAAACTATATATGAATTACTTTTCCCCAAATGAGATGTGATGATGAATTTCTAATCAAACATAATCAGAATTATGATTTTTTTTGTCTTCCTTTCATTCAGCAAGCGATGATATGTTTAGTATAAAACATGACTGATAAAAACGTGGCAGGCAAAAAAGTCCCAGATAGTCACACGAGTATGCAGCCTGCAGGCTGGAGAAGTAATCTACTGGTGGAAAGGATGACACAGTGGACAATAAAATTCAGCATGTACACAGAGAGCAAATTAAAATATTGAATGCTTTCCCCTTGTGAAGACACTTGACGGCAAGACTGTAAAGAAGCCGAAAGAATATACTGGTTAAATTAATTCATTTGTTGAACATACATTTTATTCTGTCCCTAGATACTAAAAAATAATGTAAATATAAAATGTCAGTGCTTATTTTAAACACACAACACAAAAAAGTTACAAGTCTGTTGTCAGAACTTTTGCCACTAGGTGGCGCAAGAATCCTTTAATAACTTCTGCAGCTGCATGAAAGGCACAAAGTGATACCGACCCTGGGTATAAAAGGCCTCAGAACCAGAGGCTGAGTCTGAAGACATACAGACACAGAGGCTTTGCTTTGTTGAAACAGAATGGTAATGTTTACACGAAACCTTTGAACTTCAAATAATTTAATAAATCAAAAATGTGAATTTAATTTTACATGTCAAATAATCCTGAAAAACTGAACCTACTTATTCAAACTTGTTAGTGAAATGAGGTCGGATATGTTGTTCAAATGATATGTTGATTTATTATAGTAATTATATAATACAGAAATATATGTGTTAATTTATGATTATAATAAATATATCATACAGAACTATATGTTGATATATTACGTTTCTTCTTTTCACTGGACAGGTTTTGTAATTTTGTTATTATCTATTCTTTTTTTACCCAACACCTCACTCTATGAGCAAAGGTTAAAGACATGATTTGGTTACTTTTATGATATCGGATGAGAAGCGTTTTGATAATTTCTCTTTAAATGTATCTGTAAAATTCTCTAAGTTCAGCTTTACATTCATTCTGACTTCGTTGCTTGGCTGTTCTTTATTTATCTGAAATATTCCCCAAAATATGTTTGATTCTAAAAGATATTATAATATTAAACTATTGGCCCTTCGTAAATATTTAACAAGAGCGGGGTCAATAGATATAGATATTAATCTCAATAAATCATATTTCGTAGATAGAACTTGCTCTACCTGACATTTCTTGGTTTTAACAAATACATTTGTAAAATTATAGTACAATAACCACATATTCAGGTTATCTTTGTTGAAAATTAAGTCAGTGAAATTCTGATATTTTTAAATTGGCTATAACAACATTTTACCAAAACTCTCATGATGATTAAATGCCTCTGATCAATATTAATTAAGGAGCATAACACTTTTAACTTAACACTAATCTTTCTGGACAGCCTTCCTCTCGTAAACGTTCTCCTCTTTAAAGCTGAGGGGGAAAAAAGTAAAGACCGAGTTTTTTAGAACAAACTGCTTTTTCGCCCCTTAAGCCAAGACAGGACAATATTTGCCTTAGCTAGAATACCATTTTCCCTGGACTTTGGGGTGTTGTTTGAACGAGCGGGGGCCTTGACAGGGAGCTCTGAGAGCTGACCCTCACTCTGCAGGGGACACGTCGCCTGCCGCATATAAATAAAAGATTACAGTGGAAAATCAATTTCTGAGCAAACTCATTAAAAATGCCCCTCACCTTAAATGATTCCCATTTCCTCCATTCAACCTGTTAACGCCTAGCTGTCCCTGAGACTGACCCCCCTCCCCATCCTTCCTCTGCCCTGTTGCTCTCTCCCCCCACCCCACCCCCCCCCCCCGGTGGTAATTACTTGCACAAGTCGTTTTTTGCCCTTTGATTTGAACCGTTTCACAAATGAAGGTTAAGTTTGTTTAACCAGGCTGGATTTGCCAGTCATGTTAAAGCATATAATGTGCCAGGCCCTCGGTTTCTCCACACACCTCCAACAACCCTGTCTCCTTCCCTGTTGGCCTGAACCTTTCTGGGGGGGTGTTGGGGGGGTTAAGGCTCCAAGGTTAAGGCTTACTGGGCCTGAGGATGCCTGCAGCGGATCAGGATTCAGACCCATTGACTTGACTGAAAGGGGACCAGGAAGTAGTTAAAAATCACCTCTGGTAAAAGGATTAAGAATCAAACTGCTATGTTTGCCTTTAGAGGATGTGATGGTGCTCTCAGAAAGTCGCTGAACTAAATAGGAACAAGATAAGGGATCATTTTTTAACTTTTCTCCAAGGTCTTGGGCCTGGAAGCCACTTCTATTGACATATACTGTACACTTTCTCCTTTGTAACAATGTATAGAAGACAAGTGGCGTAGTGCTGAATAAAATAAGTGCACAATAGCGAAAGAAACACTAATACATATTGTTTCCACATTTCATCGCAGTAGCTGCTGACCGATCGATAAAGTCACAGCAGCCAAGGTGAGCATCGATCTCAGGCAGCTGAAAACCTTAAGAGCATCTCAAGTGTGTGTCGCTTTGATTGTTGAGCTGCAGCTCGCACGCCGATCGCAGCAATAACACACCCAAGGAGTTTGTTCTCAAACAACCCAACACAACGGTTGACTGTCACATTCACAGCAACACATAGTTTTTCTCTAAGCCTATCAGATCTAAAAAAAAAAAACATGAATTGCCTGAAAGCCACACAACAGCTTTGTGTGGTTGCTGCTAAAGGATGTTCAGAATATGACATTTTTGAACCCTGGATGTGTAATTGTGAGTTGCAGGGACGTCTGTCTAACCCTAACCATGTTCTAAACGTTACCACACATTTTACTGAAAGCTTTGATTCTGCCTCTAGCCGAGGGAAGCCGTAAAGCTTTGGGAAAACAAAAGTGTGTTTAGCTCTGGGCAGATAGCTCTTCTCCGGGCAGATAATCCTGCTGATAGTAAAGCAAGTCGGCGCTGTTTGGTGAGCTCTGCGTATTCAAAGCTCCTCTCTGTTTGTGCTGGTTGAGACATTATTGTAATCTATTGTCCCTGTCCCCTTGAAGATGTGTGGCTTTGAGTCGTAGGATTGAGCCGTGTGGCCTTGTAAAGAGCCTAACGCAGGTCAGGTGCAAGTCTCCCAGGCAAGGGAGCGTCTGGTGCCTTTCCTTGCATTGGTATATCAAAGCTCTGCTCATAATAAGGGGTCAATTTAAAGTGTGTAGATTTTAGTTTGCATAATTGAATGCACTGTGTAGATGTGTCTCCTGTTTTTAATTGAAAACGATAATTAAAGGATAAAGCTTGTGTTATCTTACTTTTTATCTTTCCCCTTCATGCTGGAAAGACTGCAACAATAAATTAATATTAAATCAATCAAGCAGGGAAAATGTATCATCAAAATATTTTGATAAAACTGTTGTGATTTTTTTTTAGAGAAAATGCCACCCATTAGACAGTTACAAATTTTAAATTTGTAAATTTGATTTTTTTTTTTTTTATAGATAAAAAGTTTGCATTGGGGGTTGGGGGTTGGGGGTTGGGGGTTGGGGGGGGGGGGGGGCCTAGGGGTTAGTGTGCCCAAGGTTGCAGTCCTCCAAGCAGCAGGTGTGGGTTCAAATTTGACCTTTGGCTCCTTTTCTGAATGTCGTTTCCCAATCTCTCTCTCCCCGATGTCTGACTCTATCCACTGTCCTTTCTCTAAATAAAGGCATAAAAAGCCCAAAAACAAACCTTTAAATTTTTTTTGTTTTGAACTGATCGATTGGACAAAAATACAATGAATGACTTCACGTTGTGCTCTTGGAAATTGTGATTATCGAATATTCATTTTATCCTAAAACAAATAACATACATAAAAGGTATTCTGATGAACTATAGAGGTCATATTCTGTCATTACTTTAACCCCAGGCACTCCTATTTATTCTGAAACAACTCTGAAAGATATCACTGAGCATGCTGAGAGAAATAATTTACGCAGGTTATCTTCCCAGTCTTCAGTGCAACAATATGTCTCTTTTATTTGTTTTTAGTAGTTTATAGATAGAGTCATATATCCTGGAATGCCTTTGTAGATTATTGTGATCTTTTTGTTATACTATTTTTATTGGTTAATAATAAAATGTCAAAGAAAATTCCCTGAAGAATGTTGTTGGTTGGTTTTATTCAAAGTTTGTACTGTAGCAAAAAAAAAAAGCATGCATATTTGTTTGAAAATGTAAGTATGAGAATGGTTACTAAAGATATATTGCACTACTGGTTGAGTATTTCAACATAGAGAAGAGCAAAATAGTTTGGTTTGAGTGCAGAGCTAGAAGAAGTGAATGTGTACCAAGGAGAGTAAAGTAGGTACAAAGGAGAGAGGAATACCATGTGTATATGTGCATGCGTGTCCTCATGTGTGCATTGAGGGATGCTGGTGAGAGTGTTGTGTTTCACAGTTTTTTGCCATGATGCACTGCTTTATTATTCTGCACAAGGGGCACTTCACATGCGGAATGGGTTCTCTTTGATATCGACAGCAGCTTGAGGGAGAGAGTGCACTCAAAAACAGGCTCGGGCGAATTTATTCTGGGAAAAAAACTGATAGTTGTGTACTTCCCTGGCGGTGGTCGCTGCACATGCGAAGAGCAAACCGCTTTGATGCTCCAGCGTTGACACTCAACACGCTAATGAAATATGGTAATTACAGCCACATGAAAGCCCTCGTAGACAGAGCTGGAGAAAGGGTATAAAAAACAACAAATATGACTTTATCTAAAGATACCCACTGTGATTAATTCTTCTTTTCATAAACATATATTTTATGCCGTTCACTTGCTACAAAGCAGTGTGGGCCATCAGTTGACCCAGGAACTGGCGAGGGGGAAAGGTCCGCTGATTAAGAACTCTATTGTTCGCTTTCAATAGCAGAGCCTGTCTGCAGGAGAACACAGGATGGAGGAGTGTGAAAAAAAAAAAATTGAGCGCTCCATGAGCTCTGCTGCTCTAACTCTAGACCCCTTTTCTCTGCGCAGCAGATATCTCACTCCTCTTTGAAATTCACCCAGTCTGGACTGAAAAATGAACTGCAAAGCACAAGCACTTGGCTCCATGAACGCCTCATCATCCAATGTGTGGAAACCTGATTGTTGGAGGTAAGAGATTTAAGTAAATGTACACTGTTTTAAGTTTATAAAATAGAAATGTGTGCGATATACCTGCATTTTCCAGTCAATCTCAAGCAGCTTCAGATATATTACACAAATAAAAAAATCAAAATTCACATAGGAAAGAACACTATTTAATAAATCTTTGTGTAGTTTTTTTTTTCTCCAGAAAAAATTGGATGCTTGCGCTATAAGCTTTTCAGTGGGACAGATGTGAAGGGTTGGCAGATTTGTTGGCAGTCTGGACAATTTAACATTGGATTCTTAGAGGACTCTGTAGATTAAAACAGAGAGATCCTTTAAAAGTGACTCTGATATATAAGCTTAAAAAGAAACAAGAAGAAGAGGAAAATGTGGCATGGAGAAAGGATTTAGAAATCAGATCTTGTCAGTATCAACTACATTTTACTGGAGGCTCAAAGGGGTTGAGATGGCCCAGTTAATTATGATCTAATTATCTCACTATCAATGGTGATGTACAATAACATTGAATTTTTCAAAACATCTCTAGTATGAAATGTAGCACATTAAAACATCTGAAATGACAAGACACGGTGCTTGTGAAGGAGGTCTTGAAGAAGAGAAGAGAGAGACAGAGAATACAAGGGAGTGGAGGAGGCCATGTGTTTGACCATCAGTGTTTGCTCACAGTCAGGCTGCAGAGCTGTCCCCCGTCCTGTCACACACTCAAACACACACACACTTTCGCCTTGCTGACCCGCCCTCCCAAGGGACGGAGACCTCCACCTTCTAGAGGTCAGGGAGAAGGTGGAGGTCAAATGGGCTTTGATAAGTCCTGCTAATAGGCCAGAGTGTCTGTGGGTGGTGTGTGTGTGTGTGTGTGTGTGTGTGTGTGTGTGTGTGTGTGTGTGTGTGTGTGTGTGTGTGTGTGTGTGTGTGTGTGTGTGTGTGTGTGTGTGTGTGTGTGTGTGTGTGTGTGTGTGTGTGTGTGTCTGTGTGTCTGTGTGTGTGTGCGTGTGTGTGTTTCTGAATAGGATTGTTGGGAGAGGGGGTATGAGCTGCTAACTGGGGCTAAAAGCTAAGAGAACAAACACATAGAGCTGCACTGTGCTGATCTACGAGAGCACAAAACACACACAAACACAAAGCCTGGCACGCTGTATGCATGCATGCACACTCTTTAAGGTCAGAGCACAGGGTGAGAATGTTAAATGGCCAAGCTGGGGACATCAAATATTTTCCCAGCCATCACTATCAGCAAACCACCTGCCTGAGATCTTGAAGTGTGTGAGTGTGTGTGTGTGCATGTGTGTGTGTGTGTGTGTGTGTGTGTGTGTGTGTGTGTGTGTGTGTGTGTGTGTGTGTGTGTGTGTGTGTGTGTGTGCATGGAGGAACTACATACAAAAATGTAGCTGATGAAACTGCTTGGCTTTATTGGAGCACACACTGACTCAGACAGACATACAGACTTGCAGGCAGACAGACAGACAGTCAAACAGTCAGGGTGTGGGTGGGCGCCAGACGTCGTTGCAAAGCAGACAGACAGATGGAGGTTTTTGGGGGCAGGACTCTGGCTGCTCAGATAGGAGCTCATTCCCCACCCTTGAGGTTCTAAACCCCCCCACCAGCTCTTTTTATCGCTCTCCTCCAGGTGTATCCAGGTAACTCCAAGGCCAGGCCGCTCTTTAAACCACGTCAGTCAAGGTAACGGGTAATTGCGGAATGGTACTCATAAAATAGCCTGTTTGCCTACAGCTGAACTCCGCCCCGCTCGTTTGAGACGCCAAACCTGAAGAGGAAGGATGTTACATCTCATGTGACATGGCGTGGTTTCGCACTTTATCTTTCCTTTTCTTTTTTCTCACCTCATCCTATGTTCTCTTCTCCTGATTTGCCATAATTTTACTATTCTTTTTCTGTCTGTTTCAAAGTCTTTGATAAGTATGTTTTAATTCCCCTCCTTGCCGCTCACTGTCTTTATCTCTCCCGTCTTCGACAGCCATATTTCTCTGACTTTATGAGTAACTCCGGCTCCCTCCCTCTTTTAATGTTTGATTCCAGGTGATAAGAGAAGACGGGGAGATGAGTCTAACTGCAGCGGTTAATGTGGTCAAAGGTTGGAGGCTGTGAAGGGGAGTGAGGGGGGGGGGGGGGGGGCAGCAGTCAGTCAGTCCAAGCGGAGACTGGACCGCACTCGGCTCTTGGACCGTGAATTGTGGATGGTGGCGCTTAGCCAAGGCGTCTGCAAACAAGCCAGGAAAACATACACATTGAAGCAATTGTCCATATCAGCCTAAGGAGTCATTATCTGACAATCTATCAAGATATCGATCGAGAGTTTGTATATATCTACTGTCACATGTACTTACCTTCTGCAGAGCGATAAGATTACAACTTCTCTTTGCACACAGGCCAATAAACACACAAGTGCGCAAACATGAACACGCACACACACATGCATTCATGTGAACTGCTGTATGTAGCCTCTACTGTATGTACACAAACTGTCAATATAAAACTCTGTACAGTACATATGAATGAAAGTAACCTCTCACACACATAAACAGTACAGTTTACTGTCAAACACAGTCACAGTCCATCGCCTCACTTTCAACAACCACTTGTTTGTTTCACACCACAAACAAACAACACAATTCCACACATAGTGCTCATTGACAACTGAACTCTCTCTCTCCCTAACACTCCATCTTTTTGCTCTCTTGTCCTTCCTCTTTGTCCCTCTCTTTCCCTCTCTCTGTTTTCATCTCATTTCATTCTTCACCCCAGCTCTGGCCATTATAAATTCATTGTATTCTGCCGTGGCTGATTGAAGTGATGGGCTGATTCCTCAGAGCTTCCTGTCTGATGGAGGGTGCTATAGCAAATAGCCCAATGGGTCTGTTTAGATAACACTGACCTCTCGCAAACCACTGCCACATCTGCTGAGAGTGAGCTCACTGTCAGCCCTGAGTGGACAGATGAATTAAAATTGAGAGAAAGGACATTTAAAAATAGAGAAAATGGAGGGATTGAGTGAAAGAAATTACATTAATGTAAGAAATATGAATAGAAAAAAATGATAAAGACAGATACGGGATGGGGGGGGGTGACAGGGGGAGAGCAAAGGGTGCAATGATTTGAAGCGTATTGTAACTCCCACCTGCCCTCTCCATGAACAAAAGTGTTAGTCATCATCAGGGTGAATTGTGAAGGGGAGACAAGGGGCCGCTTCGTTGGTCCCCCTGATCTGCATTCTGCCCATGGGGTTACCAGGGTAACGAGTACAGTACATCGAGGGGCGGGAAGGGCGAGGGTGGGGAGCAGAGAGAGGGCACTCACCCTTTTCCTTGGAAATGGATATTGGTGCTTTTGTTCTGCAGAGGTTATGATCGTGTTGATTAAGGGGAAAAAAATCTTGTTTAATCGGTCCGCCCTCCTGGCTGGCCTCAGACATCGTGTTGGCAACTAGGGTTCACCTGGCCAACAGATCAGCATTCAAACACCAGCATTCACTGAAAGAAGGGAGATAATGGAAAGCAAATTACTAACAGTGGATTCAAAGGCTACATTTGTCCTTGTAGAATCATTCATAAAAATGATCAGGGACAGCTCAATTTCTTCCTCCAAAGAGCCCTTTGACCTTGACTGTCTGTCTATTTACACTCTTATTGTTGCTTATATCTGTTACGAAGATAATTCATATCCAAAATATCTCTGCATCTGGATAAGATCTCTTTTCCTTTTGCTACATATCAATTCATTTTATTGTTATGTTCTGGTAGTCATCCTGTAAGTGTGTTCCTATCTATGTGTGCATCTGCGCACATATCTATGTATCTATCTGCGGCCTTGTGTTTAAGTGCACACTTTAAGATACACGCCACTACACACACACACACACACACACACACACAAACCCACACACTGTCTTGAAGTGCATTTGAAAATAATGGTCCTTGGCATTATGCAACTCTTTGCACACACTAAGCCTGTTTTAAAGTTACGGTAGGCTTTATCATGGCTCATCTTTAAAAGCAAGGGGCTGTAAAACATCATCGTAACTCCCTCATGTGACAAGATGTTTTACAATCACACCATTAAAAGCTATTGAGGACGAGCTGCATAAGCCATGGAGGAGGATGAGCAGCAGCCAACGTAGGCGGCATGCTCTCTTTTTCTGACCTCCTGACGCAGCACTGAAAATAAAGCATTCCTCACTGTAAGGAGTGCAGCTGCCCTAAGATAATGTTGTTCTTTAATTAAACCATCTCTGTGCTGGGTAAAGGAGTGTCGGAGAAGGCAGATAGGTTTGGTAACCTTGAGTAAACAGCTGAAAACAATGGAAATTGTGAAGCGTATTGTAGGTTCTTTGTGCAGCACCAGTGATGGTGTGTGCGTGTGTGCATATTAACAATGTGTGTGAACACTTTCCAGACTTAACGCCAATTAAAACAACCCTTCAGTCAGTCAAAACATGAAACTGACTCAACCATCAGAGCTCATTACAGGAATCAGGTGATCAGCCTCTGAAGCAGCTTCAGCTTACCAAATTTAATCTTGGAACAGTGCTGATTAAAGATTGTGCATAACACAGCGCAGAGGGCTCAAAGCAGTGTGGAATAACATAGACTTACTGCAGCCTATGCATTATTAGGGAACCCAAGATAAGCTGCATCCTTAAACAAATATACATGTGATTTTTTGATACTTCAAATATTATTTTAATATAGTATGCACCAATGTTTGTTTAAACAATTTAGTGTATGGAAATTTAGGAACTGAGGACAATGGCCTAAAAGTGTTTTAATAAATTAGTCCACAATTGGTCCCTCTAAATGCTTTTTTTTTATGTGCTGATTTTTTTTTCCTTGAGCCAATGTATAACAGTTTAATAGAGATGATAATTTTATACTTAATAAATCTTTAGGCCAGTCCCATATGAAAATCTGTCATGACTTAGCTTCTTATTATGAACCAATGTTTTGTTAATGCACTGAATTATGGTGTTTAAATCGACTAAACAGGGAAACTTGATAATTAGCAAGGCTTGATTTA
The DNA here is from genome assembly GCA_020745685.1 of Tautogolabrus adspersus. Lineage (NCBI taxonomy): Eukaryota > Metazoa > Chordata > Actinopteri > Labriformes > Labridae > Tautogolabrus > Tautogolabrus adspersus. Next base: position 19,865,365 of record CM036536.1, read on the forward strand.
ATGGAATAAGTTATTACGACTAATATTGGTACTTTTGTTCAGGGTGATGGTCCGATGCATGCAGCAACTCGATCGGACTGTAATGTTTCGTAGCGGTATGTCAGAGCTGCTACCGCTGCGATTTGAGAGAAATAATTCTCTATCTCCGTGATGATCCGTATCCTGCGGTTTGGTCCAAACATCTGCTGTCTGACACAAATTTGGCAAAGACACTAAGAGAAAAAAAAAACATTGAAACCCTAATTTTTTTTCGTCACGTGACCTATAGTCCGGTATCATAAAAAAGCCGAATATGGATCGCTAAAATTAATCCTGCAGTCGACAAACAGGGGTGAACTGCTGTTCTTGCGGGTGCAGAGTTGAGCAGATGATGGGCTGCTGTAGTTGCAATTCAAGCTGCAGTCGCTAGGAGGAGGTATGAATGAAGACAGACTGCTCTCCCTCTGCTGAGAGACTGTCATCAGCTTCAGTGAAATCATTTAGAGGTTAACGTTAACCAGAAGTGAAACATAGGAAAAGACCCAATAAGTAGCCTACTAGGTTTTCAAATATAAATTTAAAAATAAACGGAACGCAAAACAAAAAACAATAATAAAAATAAAAAAGTGGCCTATAGGCTATACATTTTTCTATCATCCAAATGATCTGAGTGTAGGCCTATAGGCCTATTTTTTCTGTCTTTCCTGTCTCTTTTTTCAATCCTATTATTCTTGCTATCTGAGAGAGACAGGCTGTTTAGGAACTTACAGACTTATAAATAGATCAATTTTGTATCTGTCCTTTGACCTCTTCAGATTTCAACCAGTGAGAAACCCCGTGTAGAAAATAAACTAAATATGTAGAGTGTTTTTTAGAAAAAGAACCCAGAAAAAAAAGTCATTTAGGTTTCAAGCTTTCCATTTGGCCGCCTGAAAGAGACTTCATGCCGATTGTCCTGCTGGTCATCTCACTCGATAGAATGCAAATGTAGAGGTGTATAGGGCCTGGTGCGGGAAAGCCATTGATTTGAGATGAATACAGTGGCTACTCTCAGACCCTTCACAGTTATTAGGACTAATAGAGAATGATAAAATAGTGAGAGAGAAGCACAGATTTGCACAAATGCTCTAAATAGCTGGCTACTCCACAGGCCTCTCGGAGAGTTTGGCTTGCAATTTGCATTCCTTTGTGTGACAACTTGTAATCCTCCCCTCAGCATGCCAAGAAACACACAACAGATTTATTGTCCCAGTCAACAAATCGTTTAAGTCATCCCAAACCTATTACTGCCTAATGCAGAGGGAGCCCCACATGCAGTCCCACGCACGACCTCGTCTCCACCACCGGAGGCCTGCAAACACGGGGCCCCACAGCTCCTCCGCTTGGTTGAACCCCCGTCTATTCAGAGTCCATGCACTTCTGGAGCTTTATACATTTATGTGGCAGCCTGGGAGGTGGAGGAGTACAAAAAGCATGGCTCAGACTCAGCCCCTTCTGGTGTCAGGATAGCCAAGCTGCACAGAGCCGAGGTTTGCACCGCTGCAGGCTCACAATGTGCTGCGCTGGATGTCAAATGCTTGAAGTGCAAAATTAAGTTTGTGAAAGAGGCATGTATGTTGTTGTAAAATAACGGTGACACAGCACTTATCCAGAATCTTGATTTTATTTTCCATGAAAACACTATGCAATAAATGTGAGATAGCCTAAATAAGAAGAATCCCACATGACGTTTTTCGTAGGCCCATTGATGCAGGTCAGATATAATGTAGGCTATATTATTATAATCATCTGTGGGATGTCAAAAATCTTTCCAAATACATTTATTCTCTGGGATTCCCCCTTATAATTTTTAATCGTTGTTGTTTACTCTATAATGTCCGTCATGTCCGTAATAAAACGTGCGCAGTAAATGATCACTAGTGTAATAGATTTATTCTAGACAACATGACGTAAGCATGAAAGATGTTTGCTCCTGTTATTATATTTGCTGGAGCGGAACCACATCCTCACGTGCAAAAAAACCATAACAACTGTGTATTTTTGTTGTCCGAGACAGGCTTAGTGACACACAGGAAGATGTTTTTATCGGCTATAGGCTACACATTTAGACATCTTTTATTTATGACACCGTTAAATGATTAGGAAATTATTGCCTAAGAAGACAACTTAAGTTAAAAAGCCTATAAGTGAATTAAATTCAGCTGAATTGAACCGGGATATAAAAGGGTGAGGGTAGCGACAGAGGGGGGGAGGGGGAAACTACAGCCCATCTGTGTGTCTCGACCTCGCGCCGCAGGACTCAAACGCGGGGCTAACCCTCAGGAAGAGAGAGAGAGAGAGAGAGAGAGAGAGAGAGAGAGAGACGGGGGACGATCTCTCCCCACCCGTCATCTTCCCACAAACATAACAACCTCTTTGATTCGTTTGTTGGGACACACACAGTCATGTCTAATTGTTGTTTTTCCTTTTCAGGGTGCCCTACAAGACGCGTGTGCATCCTGCAGGACAGACAGCGCATATGGCATCTGTCCTCATCTGAAACCACAGTAAACGGGCCTGAACAGGGCCCGCGGGCCCCATCGCATGCACAGCAACAGACTCGGGATGGTGGCCCAACAAGCGTCTTTTTTTCTTCCAAGGAGGTCAACACACAGCTATAATTATAAAGGAGGAACATGTCAATTTTAGCATCCGAGAAGAATCATAAAGCAAGAAGCTGAGCTCACTTACGCATTCTCCAAAAGTGTCATTTCAAAGTAACTTTTTATTTTCAATGAAAAAAAAAATTGGTTTCACTTTTCAGCCATTTTTTTCCTGTTTTGTCTCCTAAGCAAGTTTGAAATTTATATCGCGAAAAAATATTCTAAAATAAAATGGAACTAGAGCCCCCACCCCTGTCTTTGTGTATGTAAAGCCTACGATATGGCCATTGCCCTGTTACATGCGGAGGGATATTACAGTCATCAGGCTGCTTTAATTGTCCGCGTGCTGCCAGGCTGCGGAGCACCAGATCCGCTCATTATAGTCACAACTTCACGGCTAATTCAGTTTTTTTTTTCCTGCTGCAAACAAGGTCGATCTGACTGGTTAACACTTATTTCAAGGTCCAGCAGAGCCAGTTTTCATTCAGATTTTTTTTCCAGCCCTAATCCTTCTTTATCCTTATTTAAACGTCATTCATTGTAACACGGAGAAACGTTATTATGCAGGTGAATGAAGGGGTTAAGAAAACAATTGTCCATCATTGTAGCGAGCACACAACGACGTGAAACCTGCAACATGCAGTCAAAGCTGAAACACATGTTCTCCATTTCCATTCAGTCACTCACTGTGCTGGCTGATTCACACACCGTCTCCCCATGGGCCACCATATCACTTATATTCCCGAAAAAAATAAACAAGCTTTTATAACATTAAACTTGACATTGAATTGAATATAATTCAGATCTCAACACCGGATTAATTAAGCAGGCATGAGTAAAAAATTAAAATAAACAATTAAGGCTAAAATGAAGAGTAGCCTATTATGAGTTAAAAAAAAAAACATTAAAACATGATTGATACGTAAACGTAAGGCTTATAAAGTAATACACTACTACTTCCAGTAGGCCACAAATATAATGTAAAAAATAACATTAATAATAATACGTTTTGTGCATAAATGTAGGCCTATAATAACAAAAACAATACAATTATAATGTCAATATAAACAATAATAACAATAACGAATTGATTATGTATTTGTTATTTACTTTATAGCTATTAATATTTCTTGCAATAATAAAAATATCAATAATAATGAGGAGAAGTATAAAACGATGAGGTATAAGACGAAGAAGAAGATTTAGCAAACTTTTACAAAATGTGTGAAAAAAGCCCCTCAGAGCTCAGAGCTAGCTTTGAGTTGGGCCTATGCACTCTGCTATGTGAAGCATTACAAATTGTTTCAGGTCTGACAGCCGGCTGAGCTGCAGTGAAAAGTTGTGCTGGCATTCATTTATTTTGTCAAATGTAATTTTCTCGCAGAGTGCTTCAGGGCCAATAAAGTCTGGATGTGGAGGGATGTTTGAAGTTGTGCTTGGCAGAGAAAGTTAGTATGTTTGAGGATTGTAAGAATTCAAAGACTATTTGTGAGTTTCTTTCATTATTAAACATAATTCTCGCCTTCTGAGCTTTAGCTGAGTTTTCACATTGTGGCCAAAATCATTCTTTCTCTACAGCCCAAAATGAAATATAGTGAAATATTTAAATCAACACCAGTTTTGGAGCGCGTCTGCTTTGAATAATCCAACATTTTGCTGCTCTCTCTTTAAGTCATATCCAATAAGTATATATGCAGTTACATAAAATATTTAGACATCATTTTGAACAAATATTTTGCCCTTAGATTTTCAAACTGTTGAAGAAGCTCAGAAGAGCATCATGAAATATTAAGAGGTCACACTTACTCACACAACTATAGAAAGAACTGAGAGCCCTGATTAAATACATCTCCCCCTCAAGGCAAAGGAGTAGCCGTCATGACCTAACCGACATGATTTTAATCTGAATACATTTGTCTGGCCAAACGACTTCTTGCACACATGCCCTTGGTTAGGTTGTCTCGTTTTTCGAGACTTCCCAAAGACTCTGAGCGTAACTCAATCTGTTGACAATCAATACTCTGCCCCGGGCCTATTGAATAAATACATGATTTAATTATTTGGAAATCACTGCTGCAAAGCCGCCTTTTTCATCTCATCCAAGAAGGAAATCTAGAGCAGAAATGGAGTCAGATTTGGCATCATTTCAGTGGTGGTCCAAATTATGTTAAAGGAAATTAATTTATAAAGACATTTTACACTAAAAATGCATTTGGCACTACACTTACATCAATAAAAAATACAGGTCACATTGATTTAATGCCAGAGGGTATTTCTGTGAGTCTGACCGAGTGTGTTGGCAGCAGTGAAGCAGGTGTTTCTTCTTCTGTTTTGGGGGTCCCGCCATGAGCTTTAGGACAGTTTTCCACGGTCCCACGTTCTGCAGCCTTGCTTCACCTCCTCTCTCCTCTGCATCCCCACCCCACCCCTTCCCTCCACTTCTTTTTGGGCTTTTGATCAAAGCTGGCCTCTCTGCCACTGCTGCCCATCAGGGGGCTCCTCACCCTCACCTACAACAACACAGCCTGCTAGGCGTCCCTCTCTGATGCACACACATGGGTGAAAACACACAGGAGCAAACACAGGAACCCACACACAGACTCAGAAATGGAGAAAGCCTCCAACAAACACCCCCAAAAAAAGGATTTCTAAATGTTTTAGTAGGATGTTGTGAGCTCGAGTTCGTGTTTCTCTTGAGGTCTTGAGGTTTGCACATGGCTTCGCAAATTCGCACAGGTTCATATGTATTTATAAGTGAAAGAGACAGGGGATGTTATCCAGAAAACATGCTATGCTTTGTCTGAGCAAACACATTATGTGCTGGGGCATTTTCCACATACAGACACCAGAAAAAAAAGAGGCACAGCTTGCTTACATGTGTAGGACTGTACTTAGTTCCACCTGTAAGCTTTTATCTGAAGGCCCAGTGCCCGTGTTACTTCCTCTTCTGCACTTGACCTCAAAACTCCTCTCATTTGGCATGTGTACCTCCAATTATAGACATAAGAAACACGTTGGTCTGCTTTCCACAAGCACAGAGCCTTCCAGAACAATTTTTTTTAATTTCTTCTTATCACAGCAGCAAAAATTCATCTTCAACAACTTCTTTTCTTTCTCTTTCTTGTTGGTTTCTCTTTGAAAATCGGCTGCTCTTCTCTAGAACTGGAAATAATCCTGTTGGAACATCTGGTGATGACTCAGGCTGCATATCAGATACACATCACATGTAATTCATTATCCTGTGGTTGGCCTGTCCCGCGCAAATTGGACTTTGTATATTTTCAGAGGGTCCTATACATATACATGGGACCCGGCTGTGATGACACATCGGCCCCATGAAAGTGTTTCCAGGGTTTGTGTCCCGGTTCAAAGGGGCTGATGGGTACCTCCGCTGGTGATGTGACACAGGAAGCACCTTGGGCCAATCCTCTCCACCCTCACCTGCGCCCCCAAGCCCCACGTCCCCATGTTACCCCCCTTTCCAACAACCCTGGGGGTTAATTGAATAATTAAGTACCAATTAAAGTATTAACTGCCTCCCGGAGGTTGTGAGGCAACACTGAGGTGCAGTGTGGAGTGAGTGGGCACAGAGGTGAAGCAGAGCAAGTTCCAAAGGGTTTTATTTTCTAAAACACAATGACAACGACGAAGGTTGGCTGCTGCGGGGTGAGTGGATGACTTCAGAATATTTAACATGTCGTCACTGCATGGTGTAAGGTCTCAGAACATTAAAAAAATATTTTACAACTAGTGTGTTTTTCAGATTGATTTTCATGTTATGTATTCAAATTACATAAAGTGTGGGACAAAGTTGAATTATAATTAATCTCACCAGAGTATTTGCGTGTTTAAAATTCTAAATCAGATTTTTTTTTTCCCTACTTGCACTTGATGGAAAAAAAATTAACCCTACTTGGAGCTTCTGTTGAGTTAACAGACAACAAGCCAGTGAGTTGAGACAAACATTGAGAAGTCTCAAGGGGTGGAAAATGACAAATAACAGTTACTCATGTTCAGGGCTGGACTGGGGATAAAAAAATGAGTCCAGGCATTTCTGGATCAGACAGAGCCCACGCCACCAGACACCTGTTCACCATCCTTGTGACTCCCTCCAATAATCATAATTATTAATCCCCCTATAAGAAAAGCTGACAAGTAAGTGCCATAGACACCTATACCAATGTTTATTCACACTCTTTGCATGACTCCTTGGTGATCAGTGTTGAGTATGAAGGACATATCCTTGCTTAAGCAGAATTATGCAAGAAGTAAGTATTTATTAAAAATATATGCTAGAATTCATTATCACTTAAAATGATGTATATATTTAATATGTACACTATCTTAAATGCACTATGCGATGTAATTGTAAAGCACATTTACTCAAATGTTAATCTAAACAATGTCAGTACATGTGATGGTGCTTTATGTTTCTAATCCACTCCATCTCAGAGGTAAGTACTCTCCTTTTTTGGATCAGCTGTCTTTCTAAACTTTTGAACACATTCAAAATATTAAACATCTTTGGCAAGGATGAAAAAAAGCAAACCAGTGGGCTGTGGCCCCCTGCTCCGCAGGTCTGTCTTTAGCTATTTTTTGTGTTTCAGTCAGATTTCATCGGCCCAAAAGTGTGTGCCCACCAGGAAAATGCCGGGTATAATTACCAGTCAAGCCCTGCTCATGTTGTTGTCATTGAGAAACTTGTTGTGTTCTTTCCCTTTTTACTTCAGACCTCAGAAACATCCTGGCTGGAGATTCATATTCTCTTAGTCACATGAAGGAGAGAGGATATTTTACTTATCAGGTATAAAAGTAATCAGTATTTTAAGTACATTTTAGAGAAATCCCTTTTTACTTTTACTTGTGTAGATTTACAGACCAGTCATTTTATTTCCATTGAAGTCATATTCTATCAAAGAAAACTGTACGTTTACCTGAATCAATATTCTTTGACTCTTTCCAGCCCTGGAGGTTTCTGAAAGTTGATTATCAATTCTTATCTTCCTGATATCATCTATCTCATTCTGAACCCAGCACATCTGAAACTTCATGCAGTTCAAAATACAGGGTAAGAAATTCTTATGAATATTACATCTATGTCTGGCTGTGTAATCCCTCACACAGACACAACTACTGGTAACACCTCTAGTTTTGAGCTGAATACAGTGTTCTCTCTGTGTGCAAGGTTTTTTTTTCTCCCACAAACCCCTGCTGCTCTCCTGGACTGTGCTTAAACGGTCAAAGTTGAAGGGGTGTAAGAGAGTGAATGAGATAAAAAAGCATTGGGGGCTATATCCATAGCTCATTGGAGGGGTGAATGTACAGGACGAAGGGCGGATACATAAGTAGCAGTGCATGTCCATGTAAAGCTCAAATGTTTCCCGTGTAGAGTTGAGGTCAATTTGCTCTCAGTTGACTCAGTTTACTGTGTAACTTAAAACTGCAATTCATTGAATGATAACATACACCTAATCCTGCAGTACTTCCTTAAAGGTTAGCACAGCAATTTTATGGTTATTCCTAGCTTTTATTTTCAAGAATATCTACCCGGTAGGTTGACTAAGATCTTGCTGCCTTGCAAAGGGGAAACTGCCCCCCTGGAAAATGATTTCCTTTTAGAAAACCCAGGTTCAAATCTCGTTTGTTACCTATACGTCCCTCTGAGCAGCTGTGATCCAGCTTCACTCCGCTGCCTGCTCCCAGCGTGCTTGTGTTAGGGTTAGCCTTGGCTCTGTTCACTCCCCACAGGCACAGTTATTGGACATTTTTCCTCCACATTTAGGACCAACAGGCTGTGTCCCGGGCTCCCCCTCACTCTGTGTTTACCCAGGCCGGACGCCCACCTCCCTTTCAGCAGGTTCACACAGAGTTCTGGGGGTTCGACTGGTCGAGTGAGGCCTGTGTCAAGAAATCACATCATCATGACACGGCGGAGAGGGAAGAAACGTCTTCGCTAAAAAGCAGGGCATCTAAAAGCAGTGCTCTTTTAACTTTCCAGCCAGCAAGAAAAGGACAGATGAAATGGATCATATATTATCCGAGTTTGTAGTGACAAAATGATGACATTTTAGCTGAGTGAAGAGGTTAAGCTTTAAGATGTAATCTATCTCACCTTTTAGGCATTTTAGTAAGGCTGAGGATAATTAATGTGAGACAAAAGTTTTCATAAGCTCTGTGGCTTCCAAGGCATTCATACAAATGTTATGTGAGACTGGAGGAGAGGGAAAAAGACACCATGGGAGCGAAGGCAGCGAGGAGGAGCAGCCCAGAACGGAGGAAGACAAGGAAGGCAGAATGTCCAAGAAAACACGAGACGGCAACCCAACACAAGTGACTGCAACTGTTAGGCATTATCATCCTTATGCACGGCCAGAAATTCCTGCAATGCAACAAAGCATATACAGACAAATGGACAACCCAAGGAATGCTGACAGCAACTGCTCCTTATGCGCCTTCAGTGTTGAGAGGGAATCTAAGGAATGGTTCCAAAAGGAATTTCAGATATCTGAAGCCATCTTTCACTTTCCTCCTAGTAAAGGAATTTCAGCTCATACTGTTTTGTGAAAGTACTGAACATCTGAGAGTCATTCATCAACCAACACAGCTTGTCTGTTAACATTATTCAAGACTACATCTATCTAAAATCAAGAACAAATGCTTCTGTACTACGAATACAAGTCCCAGGTTAACACGTGAACCAGCAGCCTTTTATGAAATATTACCCTCCTAGCTCTAGCTCTAGCTCTGCTCTCTCCCTGTCTGCGTGTCTCTATCTCTCATCTCTCCTTCTCTGAATGTTTCTTCTGGCACTCGTCTCCCCTGTCTGTGTGCATCAACAAACACAAGAGGAGGAATCGGCAACTGTATTAACAGATGGCCAGAGTCAATAAAACACACACAAATCAAGTGTTGGACACATCTGCGGACGCAGAGTCTGACTAATCTTTCTGTGTGGTTCGAACGGGAGTGATGGAATCACAGCAGCTCGGTCAGATTAGAGGGGACAAGGCAGATCACCCAAGGGACTGCAGACAGCAAATGGATTGTAGAACAAAAGTAAAGGACGACAGAGGCCACGGGTGACATGTTTAAGTCAGATAAAAGAGATATAATTGACCTATAATGTTTCCATTAGCTTAGCTTTAAAGAACGTTTTATAAGTGTTTCTATTTCAAATATTTTTATTTCATATTTATTTATTTTGTATTAATTATTATCGATCATCACAGAAAGTTACACATTTAATGAAAACATAATGCAAAAAAAACAAAAAACTAATAAACTAAGCAGGAAACTTACTCAAGTTATTTGATCTCTTTTATTCTTCGAACTGATCTTCACGTTTTTCTGTTCTGCCACACCTAAAGAAATAAAAAGTAGTTTTAGGTAAATAAACTGGCTTCTACTGCTCTTAAACCAACACAAGAAGTTAGATTGGGGGTCAAGCTGCTGAAAAAGTTATCCTAGCATTTGGCTCGTTATTAAGCTTGTTGGGATGTTTTCAAGGGACTGAAGCAGTCTATAAAACAATGATCACAATCATATCCAATCCATTTAGGGCACCAATATAGCTGTTCATTTTTTTTAAATAAAACTGTAACAGTTGGAGGAGTATCTGAAAACTCCTGGGTCTTGGTTTTGACTTCTATTAAAAAGGATATCTACGATGTTAACGGCTCAATAAAATGTCTGTTGGTTGAAAGATTCCTACCCTCTGCAGTTTCTGTCATCATATCACCCAACACTGCTTTAAACACTTAATGCATACAAATATGCAACATCGGCGCTAAACTCACTCACTGATGATTCAAGATTTCTACGGTGGCAACCCTTGTTTAATAAAAACTCATGTGGAAGAGCTACCAGGCTCAAACAGTCCTAATGGCTGTGTCAAGTTTGTTGAACTACCCGGGACAACCAACTGACTAAGTGTGTGTCAGAGTAGCTTCTGGCTGCAGCTAATAAAACACACATAAAAGGCAGCGAGAGAGAGAGAGAGAGACAGGGAGTGAGATAGAAACAGAAATACTGTCGTTTAAAGTGTGTATGAAAGTATTTAACATTAGCACAACTTACAGTATATGAAGGTATGTACTGTGACTAATGACAGATTTCCCCAAAAGTCATTAAATACAAAATTGTTGCATTTTTAATATAAATTTATCAGAGTCAGAATTATTGTTAATGAGGGGATTGGGGTTCATTATTTCATGTTTCCTTTTAATGCAATGCAGTAATCCACAGCAGTAATTGACACTGACACGTCCGTCCCAGCAGTCTCCTACGTCACTGGAAAGTCAAACAATACCAGTGAGATTTAATGGGGAATAAGCCATTATGGAAAGGCCAGCACTGCAGTAACTGGAGAGATGTGACCAGCCTGCTGCTGATGGGATAAAAAGGTTAATGCTGTACAGAGTTAATCTTCAATTTGCTGAAAACATATCAAATTAAAATGCACAGCAAAAACTAAATATGGGTAAGCCGGCTGGAAAATAATGAATGCTTAGAAAAAGCAGCAAACATCAAACAGATGTAATCAGATGAGGTCGATAAGTATTTGGGGCTCAGTTAATTCCCAACAAATTATCTAATCCAGATGTTGCACTCTCAGTGTAAACACAGTGCCCTGCAGAATCATAAAACAAATAAGCATGAAAAAGGTTTAAGTTTCAAACATAGCCTAACCCCAGACTGAGACCTCTCCACTTTAAAAAAAAAAGAAAAAAAAGAAAAAGAAAAATCCACACCACACACTCTCCCCTTTGCTGCCTGCTTGAAACAGGAAAATGTAAATATGGTAATATTTAGCACGTGTTTTAAAACAGATCGGTTTTCTCAAGCAGGGAGAAGCAGAGAGAGAAAAGAAGAGAGAGAGAAGAGAGGCAGTCTGGGAAGAAAAAAAAAACTGGCCCACACACGATAGAAGGCCTCCCCAGATTTGTGAGTGTGTTCCAGTCTGTGCGATGTGGACAGGCTGCGGCTTCCTCTGTTTGCACACAACTCCACCATGAGCTCTGGCCTGGCGATGATGGCCCTGACACGCTCCAAAACACCAAACTGGATCTGTCCCACAGTGAGTCTAGAGAGTCAACAACAACTTAACAATAGGAAAACACCACTCCAATGGGTCACATCATCCATCTGGGCACTACGGCCATTTTTTTCATGGAGGGAAAATAGGAGGAGGAATATAAAGGAGGGGTAAGAGACAGAGAGAGAGAGAGAGAGAGAGAGAGAGAGAGAGAGAGAGAGAGAGAGAGAGAGAGAGAGAGCGAAGGGAGGAGCAGAAATGGAAACATATGGATGTGTTTAAGGACCACCAGGGAAGGGAAACTTGTGCATTTTCGCATAAACCCTGATAAACTCCAAATATGTAATTACACGGGGTTTAGGGCTTGTCTGTTGCCGATTCATTCAGGAATTTCTGGTTACGTCTCTCTGAGAGTTGGGGTGTAACAGGGCTCTTTATCGTTCTCAAGTGGCGGATCCGCTCGGCTTTAGTGCGGCCGAGCCCTCCACACACACACACACTCACACTCAGCTGTGGACCTGCACAGTAAGAGAGTGCCATTGCCCCCCCAACCTCTTTAACAAGGCGGTGTGTGAAAGAAGAAAGCAGTCAAAAGAAATACCTTCAACTACATAAAAAAGGCAAAGGAGTGGGGACCCTTGTAAAATACCTGCAGCACGTTTAAAGATTTCATCACGTCGCAATATTTATAGTTCTTCCAATTTCTTGTCAGAGTTTGTAGCCAATTTGTTGTGCTCCAATAAATAGACTGGCCTATTTATCAGCAGACCACATGGCAGCCATTTATGATGGCTAACAAGAGGCAGATGTGTTTTGTTTATGTTTTCACATGCAGGTTTGACGCGCTGACAGGCCGAGACAGATAGCTAAGATGTACAACCTCTGTCCTGAGTGAAGAACCGGCTGTAAACATCAGCTCTGATTAGACCGTGGAAAACACAAACATGCCTCTCTGGTCATTCCTGAGCCGTATTTGTCTTCCCATGACAAAGGTCTTAGATTTCATGCACTGCCTGCCACGCTCTAACATGCACTGAGGGAGGGTGCACCTTTTCCTGCAGCCTGTGAGGCCTGTGCATGTGTGATGTCTATCCCTGAGTGTAAACACAAACTCTGCCTTATGTGTGTGCATTATGTATGTGCAAGTGTCTATTTCTTTGTACTTCCTCATGTTGTGTGTGTGCATGTTATGTGTGTGTGTGTGTGTGTGTGTGTGTGTGTGTGTGTGTGTGTGTGTGTGTGTGTGTGTGTGTGTGTGTGTGTGTGTGTGTGTGTGTGTGTGTGTGTGTGTGTGTGTGTGTGCGTGCGTGCGTGTGTGTATGTGTGTCTGAGTGTTGCCAATTACCCAAGCTATAAATACAAGATCCCCATCCGTCACTGAGTTTCTGGGTGGCTGCAGCGCCGCCATAATTGGTTTCAGATGGTCACCGGGATCTTTCTCTTGCTGCTGCAGCACCATCACACTGCCTGTGTGTGAGAGAGAGCCGAAGGGGATAGCAAGGTGGTGAGAGGGGGGAAAAAAAGATGAGTGACAGGAGTGAATAAATACAGAGTGAGCACAGGAATAAACAAGCAGACACTAAATGTTTCTTTTGTCCTGAAATTCTCCTCAGCTGACAAGTAGTGAGCGGGGAGGGAAGAGGAGAATTTGACCTGTTAACTGTTTAAGTGCTCAAGGTTTTGTTACAATTTGATGTGATTTAAAAAAAAAATGTTTTGGTGACAGCATATTTAGGTTAAGTTTTCAATTTTTTTTTTAACCATTAATGAATGCATTTAGGGAAACAAAGGCCCCATATTTTCTGCTTGTGCCAAATCAACTTAAAAACAAAAATGTAAAACAAAAAAATCAACTTTGAAATATCTTCTAAGCCTTTACAACTGCTACACAGTTAGACAATCATATTTTGTAATATTACATTTTCCTAATGAGGCTTTAAACATATTCATTCATTCAGTTATACGGTTTGGGTCTGCATGGCGATTTCACCTGATGCTATGTATTTCATGTGATGTTAAGGATTTTAGTGGAACTAGGCTTAAGTGCTGTTTCTCTATCGGGTCCCTGAGGACACTTAATCAATGAACATATTAACAATGAATTAGCCGACTGGACCTATTGATTGACAAAGCAGAGGACACTGTGACTCAGTGACAGCTGTTGAGTGGCTCAGTCTCAAAAGGTTGGATCGAAGAGGAATTACAAGCAACTAAAGCCGGGAACTGTGCCTCTAAACATAGAGCCTTATAGAAAGAAAGAAAGAAAGAAAGAAAGAAAGAAAGAAAGAAAGAAAGAAAGAAAGAAAGAAAGAAAGAAAGAAAGAAAGAAAGAAAGAGTAGGTTAGGACAAATGTAGTGGCAAATGAAAAAAGGAGTGACCTTCAGTTGGCAATTAAATACGAGTACATTTAAAATCTATTCAATAAAAGCAATATACATACAATACATGTATTTAATTCGTTACCTTTATTTATTAAGGGGCCATGAGTATTATGAAATAAAAATAGCCTAATGACAACATTACTGTTTATTTATAGTGACTATTTGGACCTCAAAGGTATTTTAAATATTTACAAGACCGTTCTCTAAAGAAAACATTTTCTCTCCGTCTTTTTGACATCCCCTAGTAACTCCATGCTAATGTTTATGCTAGCATTTGAAATACAGAAGTCACTTCGAGAAAGATTATTTGCTAACAAACTTTACCTTTTTAATAGGGTTGTCACGATACTAGAATTGAAACTTCGATATGATTCATGTAAAAAAACAAACAATATCAATAGCTGTTTCAATACCATGCCAACAAATACAGAAGTCCTAGGCACTTAATATCGGGTAATGTCTCGGTTTTTAACGATACCGAAACGTTGCCGACATATTTCTGCCGTGTAGACAGTGTTCTCTCTCTTTCGCTCAAAGAAGCTTTTGGTCAAAAAGATGATTCATTACTACTGATTATTTCTTTCCCTAGTTTTGAGATTGTATTGTTTAAAACACGTGGTATGAAAATGATTTAAAGTATCACAACCTGATCAAATAGGCTTACTTAAATGGGAAAAATCCCCCCTACACACACACACACACACAATAATAAATACATTTCCTGTATTGTGAACCTTCAGGTCTACAGACTTTCCCACACACATTTTCACCCACAGTCCTCCTCTCTTTGCTCAGCATCTGTGTTGGCCAGCGCTACCTGTTGTCATCATGGCCGTGGGAAACAAGTTTGGAGGAGATGCAGAGTTTTTCTCTCTCTCTCTCTATGCGTCATGTTAATGTGAAGGCGGCTCACCAACTATTACAGACATTTCTAGTCGGCCAAGCCAAGACTATGCGGACACACAGGAATCCTCCACCGCTCTAAATCCATTAAATCCCTTTCATTAGAGCGCGAGCCTCATTGCTGTGAGGCGGGAAACTGAGCAGGGGCGCGTGCCGTTTCTCACACTGGATGTCGCCATGCCCTTGTGCGCTCCTTCCACCGCAGTCATTAAGTGCTCGCTGAGGCTCTAATTGCTTGACTTTGTTGACAGAAAAAAAAAACACAACATCACAGCTTAGCTCATTTCAACAGCGGTGTAACTCTAACAGAGGCTTCCATACTCAGTGACTGAGAAGATATCCAAATCCTTTAGTAAGGATAAAGTAGCTTTAAAGTGTGTATGTGTCACATTACAGGTTATTTTTAGATTATATTCAATTAGTGTTTGTTGTTATAGCTTTTTAGGACTTGTAAATACTTACATTTTTATACCATCAGATTATTGTGTATAATGAGTTATTATAATTGATGTTTTTTTTCTGCTTGTTTCTTTTTAAAAGAAATGTTGTAAAATGAAATGCAAATTGACATAAATGAAAGTACAAGTACCTAAAACATGTACATAAGTACTGGACATGGTAGTAACAAATTGAAGGAGAGTTTAATATAAAGATTTGGTGAACTATCACTAAGACAAACCCTCCATTGCTGTAGCACTATATCCCAGCATGCACAGGGGGAGTCAGAGCACACCCTCGAAAGGTGATCAGTATATCACATGGCGAGCTTCTACTAATACAAACAAAAAAATATCTTCATTCTTAGACAAACACAGCAGTTTTTATTATTAATTTGATTAACACCATGTCTGTCCAGCTGTGGGCTAGAAGACACTTTCAAGAGAGCCGAAGGAATTTCTTTACAAGCTGCAATCTTAGCATGGGCCATTTCAGTGGAAAGTTATTTTACAATATTATTCAATTTCCTGTAATATAGTATGACACTCTCATTTTTATTGTTTAACTGGAAAACGAGTGAAAATAGAAGCTAAAAAAACAAACCCTATACTCTTGCCAGGGCAAATTTATTGCAATCCAAAACATCCAGCAGGGTCGCTTGCTCCATTTTAAACAGGAAAAGTGAGTTGTTTCTATAATACTGTGCTGCCCCCAAACTTGATTTACACACAGGTCCATAAATCACTGTGACATTTTCAACTGTGTCAGCTGAATCCTGTTTTTCACGGTGTACTCCACACTGTCTGTCAACAAGTGATACGTCTGTGTCAGAGGGGATTAAGACATCGGGGCCATGCAAGAAGTAATATTGGGCTTTTTTTTTTTTGTTTAGCAATTGGAGGAAAAGTGGGAAAAGTGCGGAGCAGAGACAGCAGGAGTACAATGGGGAGACACTGCTAGAAGATGTGTGTGTGTGTGTGGGGGGGGGAGCCGAGGAAGAAGTGAAAGGAGAAATAAGACAGGGAGGTGAAGGAGAGGACAGCAGGCACTCATCAGGAGGAGAGCTGAGAGAGGAGCGGAGGCCATGGCGTGGAGAGCAGACACTTGTGAAAATGGAGATGTACTAAACCTTTGCTAACCTGGATCGCCCAAGATAAAATATTTATATATGCTATTGTGTGACGGAGCGTCGGGGCTGAGTAGAGCATTAATTTGTTTTTCTCCGGGGTAAATTAATTCCCTCCCCATCATCAGCGGAGTGAACCCGCAGTGATTACTGCTCGGTCTCCCTCTGGCCCCTCCTGAAACAAGCACTCAAGAGAATTTAATGGTCAAAGTCCACATTACAATTATACTTCATCTGCTCCATACATTTCCATAGATTAAAGGTGAAGCAGACACACTTGAGAGGGATGATCTCTGACTGTCTCGTCCTCGTTTCCATCTCCCATCAGTCCTTTCTTACTTAACCCTCGTCTCAATCTCGTCTTTGGTGTCGACAATGTAAACTATTCACCATAACAATGAAACAGATTTGACAAGTACAGGCGGTCAAATATTTACCCTTCAGATGTAAGCTACAATATGTGCCGAGTGGGTATTTATACGGAAAATGTAGATCATTCTTAACAGTGTATGTATACGATGTCATCTTGTACATTGACTGGATGCGTAAACAGGATCAACAGAGAGGAGACAAGGCTGCATCTGTGTATGCTAACTATATGTAAAAGACACCGTCAAAGTACAGAGTGTGAACAACATTTGCAGCCTGGCACAGATTGACACTGATTGTCATGCTATTACAGGCAAATAGCAACACTTGTTCGCAGGTCGACAGGGCATAATCATGTGTGACTGCAGCGGCTGGAGAGAGCGCTACAAAGGGAAGGCAAGATGGTAGAGGCACTGGCTCTTTGTCTCCACTACCATCTCCCTCGTCTCTGAGTAGGAGTGAACACAACAGTAGATGATAAAAAGATGGAAGCCACTCAAAGTTCAAGGCAGAGGTGCCCTTTCATCTCTTTCAAGACAATCATGTTGGGTTCTACATGTACATTACTGCAAACTACCAATCTTAGCTTTCTGCAAAGGGAGCGACAGAAGGGGAGAAGTAAAGAGGTGGTGGCACAGCTAACTCATGCATAATACTATTTGCTACTAACTTTGAGTTTTTGCTTGCAGGAAGAAAAAGTCTTATATAAATCAAAAGGCAAATCTTTTCCTTAAATGCGACCTCATCTACCTTATCTGTAGTCTTTATAGAAACATAATTCTACCTGAGATATGTTCTGATCAACATCATGATGGGCCTCATTATTATTTTAATTTGTTAACACATCTGCAAATGTTCTAAAATAGGACATCTACAAAATGTTACACACTATTCTGCATTCAGTGTAACACAATACTTTATATAGGTACCCAGAGTAAGGTACCTGAAGGTGACAGTGAAGCTTAGCTAGCAGAAAGTGTGCGAGTCAAAAGTAAGTCACAAGTGACTTTCAGCCTTAGACGGGAAGTGTTCAATTCAGTCTCCTTCAGAAAAAGCATTCACACATATTTATATTTAGTTGCACAATCACTTGCCATCTAAATATGATATGTGAATGCTGTTGATGTGTTACTTGACAGCTTGAAACAATGTCTACATAATCGTATGTAGTTTATAAAGTGAGTAGGGTTTGATGGACTTCAAGGCATACAGGTAAGATATTTCACACATTCTTATAGGTGAAATATAAAATACTGAGCACTATACTCGTGAGGGTAGGGTTAGGGTAACCCTTGTGTACATATCAAGAATCTTAAGTCAATGGGCGCTGTTAGCCTATGATTAGTGCGCTCGCCCCATGTTCGGAGGCTGTGGTCCTCCAAGCGGGCAGCCTGGGTTCGAATCCACCCTTTGGCTCCTTTCCGCATGTCATTCCCCACTCTCTCTCTGTCCCTGATTTCTTTATATACTTTATTAATCCCCGAGGGGAAATTCTGGTTCGCACTCTGTTATTGAGAGACATGCTTCTCGCACACACATGCATAAACACGACCTGTGGACATGCATTAACGGAGAGATGTCAGAGTGCGGTGGCAGCCCACAGGAGGCGCCCCCTGAGCTGGTGGCTGGTTCAGTGCCTTGCTCAAGGGCACCTCGGAAGTGCTCGAGAAGACCAACTTCCATATTTTGGTCCGCATCGGGACTTGAACCGGCGACCCTCCGGTTCCCAACCCAAGTCCCTGCGGACTGAGCTACTGCCGCCCCCACATTTCTGACTCTATCCACTGTCCTATCTCTAAAATAAAAGCATAAAAGTGGGGATGAGCTTGTTTTTGGTGTCAGCAAATGAAATGTGGTGGTACATTGGCAGAAACCGAACTGTAAGACTGAGTAGTCGGTAAGTCTCGGAAGCGTTAGTTCCTAGGTACAATCTGCCTACTGTATATTAGGGGAGTCAGTATTTCCCGATGTGAGACATGAAACGAATGCTATGAAAGAGAACTTGTCTGGGTAGCATGAGTGAGGGTCTCTTCAGACCACCTGCTCAATCATATCATATGTTTATTAAATGAATGGCAGCATAGTGTCAACCCCTTTTATAGGGGGAGGATCTCCACCCTCCCTGACACTGACATGTTTGACTGAAGCCATTCCTGGCTGTTGGAATGGAATTGGAGCTTCTGATGAGTTCACGCTGGAAGTGCTCCCAATGTGAAAGAGAACCCAGAATGTGGGCACTTATTTAAAATATGCACAGTGAAATTCGTAATACCAATAAAACCAGGATCTACTTGACAAGCAAAACCTTGACAGACAAACCCCCCCCCATGAAACAACAGGTGCCCTTATATAGTCCTCCCCATGGGGTGCTACCACATACAGTACAGGGGTCCTTTAATAGTGAAACATTAAACTATCATAACAATGAGGAAACCCAAAATCCATAACTACATACAATAGAAAAAAGTACATCTATTCAAATGAATAACTTGTATTAAGTTGAAATAATTTAATCAAACATGAAATCTAGCAGAAGAATCTAGCAAATATACTTCCCACCCCCTATACCAATCTATCTGGTTGACCCCTCCCAGAACTATCAAGTAGTTATGTATACACCAGCCAGGCACTCTTTTATGAGCACACCCTGGGAGTGGAGGCAGAGAGGTAAAGGTAACCCCTAAATTCCATCAGATGTATGTTCGGTCCATCTTTGCTCCGTTACGGTAGCAAAGTTACTTTAGTCAATGTGCGTGCTTTCACTGCTTTTCAGCTCCGTCCCAGCTCCGGCACTTCGGAGTCCTCTATCTCGCAGGGTTTTGTGTTTTTCTAACAAGCAACACATCTCTTAACCTGTTCTCTGACACCAGAGCATGTTAGGACATCTTTATCCTGCAAACAAAGAAGCTACTTCGCTGACCGAGGAGGAAGTGATGATTCAGCAACATGGATGACTCAGACCAACAGTTAGTCAGACAGCACGTCAGTCAAGGAGCCAGAAGGTCCACCACAGCTTGTTTTCAGCATTACCTTTATACTTTCCCAGTCATGGTGGGCCACCACAGCAGCAAAAAAATTGCAAGCACTAAGCCCAATTTCCTTTCATTTGGGAAGTACGTGAGGAGCTGTTTTGATGCTGCTACATGCACCAAAACCACAACTGGAACTGATGGAAGAATTAACTGAAATAAAACGTTGTAAGCACTACTGTCCAACTGTCATTGGAGAGGCTTTGTTATCCTGTGTTGCTCATTCTGATGAGGGCCTGTGAGGGCTATTTTGACCTCTAAATAGAGTTTTAAATTTACATCGAGAAACATTTTTGTCCCGTTCTTTTGATCTCTCAGCTAACCACCCAGCTCATCAGATAATCAGTCAAACAAGGAGTCAGTTGCAGGCACAGAGTAAAGTTAATAACTGTTCCTGCCACACAGTCTGATAATAACATATGCATTACAGCCTTACAGTGGAGCAGCAGCCCGCGGTTTAATGAACGAAACCCAAGCTCCCTGTTAAACAAACAGGCCTAACCTGTGAAGAAACCTTCCACATCACCCTTTCTTCATGTCTCATTAAAACGGCTTGGACACACAGAATGAGCCAGACTCAATGGCCGCCTTCCAGTTCTTTAATCTTTCAATTACAGTTACTGCTGCTTTTCTGCATATTTTCATAAGGAAACATTAGAAGTTGCTGCTGATGGGATTTGCCCTTTTAGAACATGTGGATGAATGATCTAATTGATTCATCATGACACCAACACGGAAGGGGAAGACTGTCTGATAGAAAGATTACAGATAAATGATATAGGTTTTTACTCTGTGTCAGTCCTCCTTTTCATTGAAACTTTTTTCTCTGCTGGGTCGGTACACAAAGTTCTACCACTTTCTAAGTAGAGCTCATTGCAGTGTTTTGATGTGTTTTTGAAAACTAATTGAAGCATATTTTTGCTAGTTTCCTGGCAACACACACAGACTTTAAACTACTGGGAACACTTGAATTACACCTGCAGTACTGCAACTTAAATTACTTTGCCACTCACTTTTTGGAAGTCAAGTTGGAAAACCAAAAGTACATCTTAAAAAACTGCACGTTCAACTTTATGATGACCGGATAGTTTACAGCTAACTGTATACTAATTACTCAGGGAAAAGGAAATAGTAAGTTCTCTGCACAGAGCCCCTAAAGAGAGATGAGTGTTTAAGAGAGAAGAGACCGTCTGGTAATGTGGTCCTGTAATGTAAAAAGTAAGACTCATCCTGCTCTTCTCACCCACCCCCTCTCTGTGTGCTTTGCCCCAGCTGCCTATCAAAAACTAATATCCTCAAATTTAACGCTGGTGTTGTCCTTTGAAATTAGAAAGAATCTGTGTCTAATGCAATAAGCCAAACCTGGCTGCTGTGAACTCTAACCTCCTTCCACTGATTTTCATCTCCCCCTTTTATCCTTTTTCCTCTGTGTCCAGTCTGTGCAGCTAAGACTAAGAGGGACACCCAGGATTTAGAGACCTACAGCAAACACCCCCATCTCCCCTTCCCCTGCTGCATAAATCGCCCCTTCCACCATCCTGCTCAGATCTCCAGCCATTTTTAAATACAGTAACACAATCTTAGGGAAAGCTGATATAATCTTTTCTAAACTATAAAAGTCAGTCACCCAGAGAAACATCTGCACGGTCAAATTTAAAACAAACTGTCAGGGAGTCTGGTGTCCCCATAAAGAGGGAGCAGAGCGGTAGGGGGGTGGCGGGAGGGCGGGGGGGGTACATAGAGAGGGAATGATTTTAAGGAGGGAGTTTTAGTGCTTTCCATTTGGCCTTTACTTAAACACAAACCTCCCTCAGGCCATCCCGATGCTAGCAGGGTAAAGCTAACTCACCAGTAATGCTACCAGTCTTTTTTATGGCTGTTAGAATTACAAAGTGGTTGTCACTGTTTTACTGTCTGTTGACACCTGAGACAGCCAAATACGTAAATGTCTTCATGGGTGACTTCTTTACAGACTGACATAAGAGCTGAACACATGTTTACACTGGACTGTGTACTACACAATGATGAAATAAGGTTTCAGACCAATCACCTGAGGAAATGTTGAGTGGCAAAACCAAAATGTGATAAATCAAGATTGGGCATGAGAGTGACGGACTACCAGCAACACCAGCTACAAGAATACCTGTATTTTTTTATAATGCATCTGCCCTAATGAGCTAATAAATCATTTAGTTCGGGTGAGTGTCAGGTTTGTATCCTATAACAATTCCTCTTTCTTACATATGTTCAGGACTCAAAGTAGCATTCATTGCAGGTTTCTGCATTTCAAAAACATTTTTGTACCCATAAAATTGAGAAAGAAAAATGAAAAATGTCTTATTTAATTAGGCCCTAGAAGAGGTCAGAAACCTAGACACTTAACTGTGTGCTGTGGACCAATTTCAGAAAAGAAAAAGGTGGCTGGATTTTACTTTTGACTCGTCAACTGAGCTGTGGAGAAGTTTTTTGTCAAGTGAAAGGAGACATTCAAAGATGCAGCGGAGTCGTTATTTTCATCACTGGGACTACAGGGACACCCTGCTGAGGCTTATGCACGGTGTGCCTAAAGGGACAAAATAGCATACGATTAATGGAGGTAAAAAAAATGCATGCATTCATTTCAGAGCTTAATTATCTGTGATTGACTATAGTTAATGCTGACAGTTCTAGTTTTTAGATTATTATCATAACGTGTTACAACCTATATGGTTTATGAATAGGTTTTTGTTCTGTTTAGTTTTTTGACAAATGTTTTGCAGAGACCCCAGTCATGGACAACTACAATCCAGAATAAAAGTATTGTGTGAAAATGTGGCGAGTCAGAAAAAAGACATCGACCTACGACTTCGAAAAGCATACAGGAAGTATTCCAGGAGCCGCATATCCAACTTCAGTACACAATATTTGCCAGTTCTAGGTACCTCAGAACGGGAGCGGTCCTTCACTGTCTCTAGAGTGCATTACACTCACGTTCTTGATCATGAGCTGCAGATTGATTTGTTCAGTTCAACGTTCACCAAAATCATGAGCACTATCAATGGACACACTCATTTAGTACGTTAGGCACATCACTGGAAACATGGATATGCCCTGCATACGGTAGGAACACACAAGCAGATCAGAGTCATTACTCAGGATGGTGAAACACATAAAAGACACTCATGCTCTGCTGAAATAAAACAAGTGGACATAGATTACGTAAATTTCATAAATAAAGTATTTTGTACCTTTCTTTCGGAGGAGGGGGGGGGGGCTGACAGCCCCTCCGAATGAATGGTAGGGAAACACTGCATTCCCATGGGTTTTAGGTTAGAATGCCACTGAAGTAGATGCTGAACAGAGGACCGCTCTGCTCTGCCCTGTCTGTTTGTAGCTGAGTGTTGGATTGCTTTAATTGATTTAATGGGAGAGCATGGAGTCACAGTGGGAGATGGGGAACACAGGATGCTTTAGCAAAGTCAAGTGTGTGGCGCTACCTGAACTCGATCTTAGACAGCTGTGTCAGCTGTAAGAAACAGGGATAGCGACGACACATACAGCGGCAGGCAAGTACACACGTAAAAAAAAAGAGCATACATTTCTCTATCATGTATAAACACCCACAAATTCACACACTTGTTCCAAGCAGAGAACATCATGCTCCCTGCTAATGGTTTGAATAACAGCCAGAGTGGGGTGATGAGGCTTTAGCCAGTTGTATGTGGTGTGTGTGTGTATTCTCACACAGTGTGGGGAACACAGTGGCAGCAGCCCGTGCTAATGCCACCCTGAATGGCGTGTCTAATTACTTGGCCCAGAGATAGCTTTTAGCTAAATCACCCCGCCTTCTGAAGAGCCTGTATCAACAGTGACAAGAGCCTGGACAATTACATTAGCCCTCTACCCATCCACCGGGTCCAGCACTAACAATCAGTGTGATTTGCAGCCGCTTCATTGTTGTCGTCCCTCTATCCGTGACAATGATGTTTTCCCTGCTGGAGAGACGAACAGAGAAGAATGGAGAATCTGTGAGAGAGAGAGAGACAGAGAACAAGGGAGAGATTGCAAAAAGAGAGAAAAAAGGTGGAGAGAGAGTGGAATAGGGCGATATGAGAAGAGAGAGAAATTGAGAGGGAGAGAGTTGTCAGTAGAGGGCTTATGTTAATGTTTTCCCTGCAAGTGTGTTGGCAGCAGTAGAGAGCTTGGTAAACCTGGGTGACAGAAGCAAGTGGAGTGAGCGGGTGACTTGAATTGATACTGGAGAGGGGTCTTTTTGCTGGATTGCTCAAGAGCCGACATTGCCAAACTCACCCACACTCACAAAACCACATTATGAATACAGTAGCCACCCACAGAATGAACACACCGGCCAAAGCTCCAAATCACATAAAAGCCAACGCAGAAGTTTCATTCAGCTCTACTTAGTGGCCCTTACATCTTTTAAGTAATCAAATGCAAATAACAGTGGCCCTTTCCCCAATTTTCCCTTTTCTCAACATCAGTCGCCTCACTTACACAAATGACTTCATGCACACATGGGGTGGTGAACACGAACACCAAAAATAAAGTTGACATAATAGTCACAAGGGAGTAACTTTACAATACATGAAAACGGGGCTTGATGGAGCACAGGAAGACACAAAGTTAGAGGGTCAAAGGATGACCCCTGAACTCTCAGCCAAGGCTAAAGTACCAGGGAGGGACACTAAACATCAGCAGGAAGTGTACAGCAAAGGAGAGGGCAAAAGACTTCAGTCTAAGCGTTCATTTTGCATTAGGAAAAAAACCTCAACATAGCTCTGATATAGCTGTAAGCAAGTAAAAAGTAAGCTGCGTATATCAAGGAAAGATTTTAAAAAGTTATGCAGTATTACATGCTGCATTGATTCAAGGGAAATCTCATCGTGTGTGATAGTGCTGGGAATCACAGGGTAACTTGCAATTCGAGACAATCGGAGACGAGACGATTCAATACATGGCCAAAGATAATGATTTCATGATATAGCGATTCTTTGGTGATTTATACATTGCGAGACAATCATATAAAGATACATAACGATGTTTGATTAAATGAAGAACATAAGGGTGCCGGTTAGTGGTTAGTTTGCGCGGCCCATGTACAGAGGCTGTTGTCCTCCAAACGGGCAGCGCAGGTTCCATTCCGGCCTGTGGCTCCTTTCTCGCATGTCATTCCCCACTCTCTCTCTCTCTCTCTCTCTCTCTCTCTCTCTCTCTCTGTCCTGTCTCTCAAATAAAGGCCAACAATCTGTGTAGAGGGCTGTGGGTTTTTTTTGTATTGTGTCACACGAGTCAGGATGAGGACATACTGCTGTGTTTATATTCTATTCCAGCCCTAGTATGTAAAGACAATTTGAATCCAGAAAAAAAGGACTGGTTAACTCTGCCACTAACATGAAG
The DNA here is from genome assembly GCA_020745685.1 of Tautogolabrus adspersus. Lineage (NCBI taxonomy): Eukaryota > Metazoa > Chordata > Actinopteri > Labriformes > Labridae > Tautogolabrus > Tautogolabrus adspersus. The sequence continues at coordinate 19,890,664 of CM036536.1, forward strand.
ACGTCTAAAAAGACCAGAGTTACTAAGTAAAAGTAAATTGAATTGCTAAATGAAAACATTAATTGATATCAAAAATGAGGTTTGATTTCATGAAAAACTTTTGGATTATAACTTTAAATGCAAATATGACAGAACTGGAACAAAGAAGGAGTTGATGCTAAATGTTATCACTGATCAAGTAGCAGTAGATAAAATGAGTGACCTCGACAGGGTTATCAAAGTGCGATGACAATAGTGAAAAGCAAGATTTCTGTTTTTCAAGTAATGTTGGCATTAGGTGATAGTTCACAATAATGTAAAAAGTTGAGATCAGCTATATAACCCACATGTCATGGTGCTGAAGTGATGAGGAAACACCCAGACAAAGCGGAAAAAATGGGGGAAGACGTAATAATGATCTCATGCTGATCAAACTTCTTGAATAAAATTGAAAGTGAATTGAAAAGGAGCTTCAGAAGAACGAGAAGAATCCTGAGTGGGATACGGACACTATGGGGAGCCGAGTGGTGCCAAGTGGGGTTGGATCACTCGACAACGGCCTGTCCCACCCTATTAGCCTCCAAAAAACCCTAACCTCTCCAAACCTCCCCACCACCATCACAGTGTCCCCCTACTCTGTGGGGTCACACCACCAGTCGCAACACAATGACAGCAGCACTGGGGCTTACTGGGTGAATACAGAGAGAAAGAGAGCATACAAGGGAGGGTGGAAGAGAGAGAGAGAGAGAGAGAGAGAGAGAGGATGGTTGGGTGCTCTTCACTTGGAGGGCTTTGCAATCACTGCACATATTTGATGGATGCACAGTGTCATTGCAGGAGACTTAAGAGGGTTTCTTTCACTTATGAGGTCAATTTTACAAAACCTCTAATGCAAATTAGACGTGTCTGTATTGTTTTCTTTTAAGCTGCACTTCTATGATGTCTACCTTTTGTTTTTTAGTCTGTCTAGCAATGTGTTTCGGTTTGCACTGATGCTCAACACAAGTTCCTAAACGATAAATTAAGTTCTTTGAATTGAATTGAATATTGATTATTTGACAAATTGATTAGCAAAGTCAAATTTGTTGCAAAAAATCCGCCTAAAATTGTACAATTTATGTATTTGATCTTTGAAGGAGAATCGAAATTTTACAAATCAAGCCAGAAATCTTGGTGTAATTGTGGATTCAGACCTTAATTTTAACAGCCACATAAAGACAGTAAAAGAATCAGCCTAATACCATCTTAAGACGATACAGTAGCAAGAATCAAATGATTTCTGTCTGAAGAGAACACAAAGAAACTTGTTCAGGCTTTCATTTTTAGCAGGCTCGATTATTGTTAAATTGTTTTGACAGGTCTGACATCCATCAGACTGCTGCAGCTCATCCAGAATATGCTGCCAGAGTCCTCACCAACACCAAGACAGTTGAACACAACACTAGTCCTCAGAGCGCTACACTGGCTTCCTGTGAGTCAAAGGATAGATTTTAAAATCCTACTCATCTTTTATAAAGCACTAAACGGCTTCCGGCCAACATGCCTTTCAGATCTTACAGTCCCTTATGAGGCATCCAGACCCCTCAGGTCCTCTGGGTCAGGTTTACTCACTGTTCCCAGAACCAGAACCAAACAGGGTGAGGCAGCCTTTAGTTTCTATGCCCTTTACCTGTGGCACAAACTACCAGAGAACCTGAGGCTCTCTAAATCAGTAAGCTCTTTTAAAACTGGACTTAAAACATGCGTAATGACTGCTGCTTTCCAATAAGTTTAGTGTCTTCTTATCTACTTATTTCACTGCAACTCTTACTTTGTTGAAAACATTCTTATTACTTTTTAGCCCTGTTTTTGCTTATTTTAATGAAATACTTGAATTTTAATGAAATATTCAAACTAATTCTAGGTATCTTAATTTGCAATTGTTGAGAGTTGGGCTGTATAGGGTAATTGGAAGTCTTAGACAGCCTGTGAGCTGTGACTCGACACGGACAAAACAAACTGTGAGCCCAAATCCTTAGAAAAACATTCATGGGTGGATTGTTAAAGAGAATCCATTTCGATTAGGAAAGACCAGCCTCTGAATGTGTGTCCTGCGGGACAGTAAGACCCAGTGGTCAGCGACTTTCTCATTATAATTCTCCATTAAAAATTGGCGTAGTGTTAAATTGTAACAACTGTAGGAGGATATTACCACCACAGCACCCCTGAGTGGGGTTTCCAGGGCCAATTAGGGCTGTGCCCAACAAAGACAGAGCATACAGTGAGCCTAAATACTTGGGAAGACGTTCTGGGGTGGATTGTTAAATAGAATCTATTTCGATTAGGTAAGAATCTGTGTCCATCAGGAAGGTAAGACTCTGAAGCCCCTGAAATGGTCTATACAGATAAACTTGCCTTGCTGTGCCTTACATTCAATAATCATGCTAGGAGAACACAATTATAACGCAATGCATAACCTTCATTTTGGAGCAGCACGTAACATAACATCACAAACTGCAGGAAATATCAAAAAGAAACAGAACATGTGGATAAAATTAAAAGACTATTCTTCAAATAAAACAACAATAAAGCAATAAAATAAGCACAACCTCGGTTTAGGTTTGATCAGATTGGTGGCAGCGTGACTAAAAGGCTAAAAGGACAAGAGAAAGAAGTGAAGAGTTGAGCACTTTTGGAAGCACCCTGGCTCCCCTGGTGTTAAGGAGGCGAATCCAGAGGTTTAAGATAACCAGTCAACAACCGGAGCAGGCCTGTCTGTTTTACAATTCTTTTTCTTTCTGGATTTTTACCCCGTCTTGCTCTCTGTCTTTTCCGAGGCCTCAGTGCCTCTTTTCCGTGCCACACAAAAGGCTTGTTGGGGTGATACAGGGTAGACGGGTTGAAAGACCGGCATGGCATTTTAATGGTGGTGGAGAGGGTGAGAGTGGAGAGGAGGTGGTGGGGTTGGATGGGTGCAGAAGCTGAGAGGAGCCAACCCCCACCCCCACCCCCACCCCCATCCTCTCCTCGCGCAGACACACATACAAAAATAAACACGTACATGTACACACACAAACATGCACATACACACAAGCACACTAGCATCATTGTAGGGGGCTTTTTATCTGAATGATTGCCCTCAATTAGATCCCCGTTCCCCTGGAGTAGGTGAGAACAGACAGCTATCTGGAGAGGCAATGGTTGGGGGGGGGGGGCAAACCAGATGGGATCATTGCCGGACGAGGGGGGATTGCATGGATACCACGAGAAGACAACTTGTCTGTGATTGGTCAGTTTAAGCTTGCGTCTCCTGCAACAATGTTTGTGTGCCAGTGTAAATAGCTGACGTTTAATGATTTCCAAAATCTTTTTGTACATGAAACAATTGAGTCATCCTGATTATTGCGTTGTGTATGTTTGACGTACTGTATTGGAGCGGAGGGAATCGCAGGGTAACTCACAATACGATACGATACAATTAAATACAATACATGAAACTTGGTCAGCGATAATGATAGTATCACGATACAGGGATTCTGCAATAGCTGATATATTCCATAATATCTGATAAACTCTATGAAATTCTAAAAAAAACATATAAAATATTATAAATATCAGTGTATATGATAGAACAGTGGCATTGAATTGTGCCAAAATTGGGCTTTAATGAACACATTTTTTCTCCCCTCCTCTTTTCCCTTTCTGTGTGTGTGTTCACCTGGAGCTCAGTGTGCACACCTGCGGCTCATCTGCATCAAGCCTATTCGTATATTTTTTTTAATAATCTTGGAAAACTTAAGTTTTGCTGTGTTAATCCTGTCCTTTCCTGTGTCCAGATGTCCATATTCCAATGCCCAGCTCCTGGAGAAACTGAAACCCAGACACCAAAACCCCACTCTCACACCTCAGACCTCCCAGACAGAATCCAAAGTATACAGACTTTGTACAATAAAGAACCGCTTTACCTCACTCCAAGACTGTTTCTGTCCATATTGTGGGTCCGTCTGCATTCTTTATAACAAAAGTTTGGTTACACAGGCAATGTGTTTCACTGGCACTTTTAAGTGTTTTTTATGTTCAAAGTGAGTTGGGTTTTGAGAAACGCTAAATGGCATAGTGCATGAGAACAAGCCTTAGTGCTGCGCCTGAATGCATCCTGTCAGGATTAAGTATCACTGAGTCGCTGTTCTTCTAAATTTCTGATTAGGCTGTGTAGGCACAGAGTAAAAACTCATCACATATTGCTATAAATGAAGTATTGTATGTTGGTTAACTTGGATTATGTGTCTTTGACCCATTTGTACATGTTTTTTTTTGTTGTATGAGCAAGCATCGGGACAAAGTACAGAAGTCCTTGAACCTTTAAACATCAGCTTTACCAATTTCCAAAAATCTAAACATAAAATCCAACAAGGTAAACTTAGTCTTACTACATATATTTCAAATTAATTTATCCATATGACATTTGAAGATTGGTAATTCAGCAACAAAACAAAAAAAACGATTAAAATAATAAACTAGTAAGGTTTCAGTTGCCAACATTAAGTAAAGTGGCTGCCTGAGCACACTATTTTTCATCCCAGTCTGGAGGCCGACATAGTAGTACACAATCAAAGACACACACACACAAACACACACGCAGGATACAGAACATCAGCCATTCCCACTGCTGCCCACCAAAGCCCACTGTTTACTCTGTTTTGTTTTTAATCACAGTAAGCCTAAACTCTAGATGTAATTTTCCACTCTGCATACACCTAAACACAAACACAGACACGTAGAAAGACACATACACACCAACACATACAGTACGGTACACTCAGCACTACAATTACCCCTCAATTAGAGATAATAACAAGACCACTTCCTGACCAATCACCTGCAGCCTTGCTATGACTCACACAGTGTCGCTCCACAATCACACACGCATTCATGCAGGCACACACGCATACATGCAGGCGCATGCACACACAGGGTCAGATGGTTTATAAAGTTAGTGGTGGCTGTAGAAATTGTTGGTTATTTTGTCTGACCACCGTACTTTGTGATTTTCTCTGTATCAGGCAGGTGGAGTAAACCCTTTCCCTCATTTTATGGAGATAAATGTTAGCTTTCTGTGGTTTCCTGTATATACTGACTGCTGTCAAGACAGACACACACACACACACACACACACACACACACACACACACACACACACACACACACACACACACACACACAGATACACAATACTGAGACATTTCCTGGAAAAACTGAAATAACCTTTTCTGTCTGCTTGTCTCCCTCATGGATGAGTGGGAGAATAAAGTCTCTTCCAACTTCATGGCTGCCACAGCTGGTGTTAAATACACTTGTGTCTTTCCCTTAACCTCCAGTTTGCCTTTTCTCAAGCAAAGACATCACAACTGCTATTGTTAGTACAGGCCTCTTCAGACCACTGAATCCAGAGGCTTCTACCTGAAGGACAGAAATTGGTATTTAATCACTGACCTTATTCCCTATGCAGCCATTTTCAACTTAAGTCATGCCCAGACTGGGAAACCTGAACCCGAAAGAAAAACCGACATTACAGCTGAAGAACTTACACAGATTTACCACTTATTTAATCATCTGACAGTGCTGGAAGCCATGAAGCATTTTTTTTTCTAAAGGAACTTTATTTACACTGGAAAATCTGTAAAGAGATGTTGTTTTTCCAAATGTATCATGTTAAGTCTACATAAAGAGAGATGTTAATGGGTGTTTGTTGGCCTCGTGGTTGGGATGGTTACCATGGAGAACACAATGTCCTTGGTTTGGTTACACACAAGGTCCTATGTTGCATGTCATTCACCCAATCACTTCCTATATTTCTAAACTGCCTAATAACTGGAAAAAAAAGAAACCCATCAGAAATAGCTGAGATTTTAAGTTGCTAAAATACAAATCTTATACAGTAAGTAATGTTTAAATGAATTTCTCACCAACTTGAGTTGTGTACTGGCTAAAGTGATTTGCATCACTGATAAGCATGGGGATCATTCTGTTAATTATATTCCGTCCAAAGCGTTGTCCAGCATTATGATGACTGAAGTACTTACTTTTATCTGGAAATTGGGTTGCAATAACGCTTGCATAGGCCCTGTTTAGGGTTGCAATTATTTGCAAGTGTCCATTTGCATTGGAGATGCAAACCAACAAAAGAACATGTAAATATCGCATTGTGCAGTATAATGTGTGTTTGCTTCTTAAAGGTACAGTATGTAAGATTGCATGCTAATGTTTACATTAAAATATCTAACTTAAATTAAAAATGGACTAAACCCATGTTATATATATTTTTTAGTTCAGTACTTACATCACCTCAAATATTTCCAAAAGTTATCAAAGCCAGAGAAATCCGTAATTTTATAGTTGTAACGGTACGTGTCTTGTAGGCAGCTGCCATGATGAGCCGCCATGACAGACACGAAATGTTGATCGTTGTCAAGGAAACACCGGATGTTACGTCAAAGACCGCTGCATTAGCTAAGCGCTAGCTGCTACTGAAAGCTGCCATTCTGTCGCTTTATGTGCTGCTGTGATAAAAAAACGTCATGTAAATTATACTTGGATACATCGTCAGTACACATGTTGTCTTTCTAAGGTCGGTTTTGCCCGTTCGTATTGATTCAACACAGAGTTCATTCGTTTTCACGGTGGGGGGGGGGGGTATCCCATGAGACCCTGCGAGGAGCGACGTCATCTCTTTAGCTACGTCTGACAACAATGCACACACACACACACGAACACGCAATTCTCCACACACAAAAACATGTTAATTTCTGCCGTGTGGCACAATATTGATACAAATCCTCAAAGACACCCCCCCAATAGGATCCTCTACCCGCAACATACCAAACATTAGCGGATTGACACTATCACACCGGCTATCCGGCTGAGCCCCTTTCACACATAATTACAGGCTCTTATTTCCACCGCCAAGGGAACAGGTGCAGGGGGAGAGGGAGAATAGTTCAGGCCCACTGTCTCGTTGGGCTTAGGGCCTTTTCCTGGCTCTGAGAGGCCTTTATTGACAGAGAACGGGGGGGTTACAGCGCTGATAAATCACTAAGAACATGTAAATGCCACTGCACCACATTCCGCCAAAGAACAGGAGGCCAAATGGCTACAAGTTCCTTTCTCTTTCTGTTTCTGTTGTTTTAAGGCCTGACCCCTCCTAGTACCCACACACACACACACACACACACACACACTATCCATGACTGATTTCTTCTGTCTCTCCCACCATCTCTCTCCCCCTCTGTCGTCTCTCTTCGCTCCCCCAAGCAGCTAATAGCATAATTTAAGGAAGAATGTTCCCGGAGTTTCCTGTGAATTCTACCATTAGTCATCCGAATGACCTCTGTGTTCCTCCCCTTTCCCTTCTGTGTCACTCGCACAGCGCTGCTATGGAGCTATAGCTGCCTGGGGAGGAGGGAGCTAAATAGGAACCAGAGGTGAGTGTGTGGGGTGTGTGTGTGTGTGTGTGTGTGTGTGTGTGTGTGTGTGTGTGTGTGTGTGTGTGTGTGTGTGTGTGTGTGTGTGTGTGTGTGTGTGTGTGTGCGCGTGTGCGTGTGCGTTTGTGTGCGTGTGTATAAAAAAGCATCTCTTTGTATTGTATGTACATGCATTTTGAGTGTTCTGATCAACTTTTATTTTTGCATCTCTGCAGTTGCACTTGTATGGGTATATGTAAATATGATAATCTGGGTGTAAATGTATGTTAGAGTGTGTGGGTTTTGGCACATGTGCTTGTGTGTGTGTGTGTGTGAGAGTGAGAGGTGGAAGTTCCCCCACTCAGCAGGGTGTAAAGGTAGGGCCCCAGTACTTACCCCCTGACATTGAGCTGTTAACTGGGAAAAGTAGAAAAGGAGATGTGCAGGGTGGAGTGTGTGTGTGTGTGTGTGTGTGTGTGTGTGTGTGTGTGTGTGTGTCTCATGGCGGGTGAGAGATGAGTAGCTGAGAGGAGAAAACTGGGCAAGAGAGAGAAAGTTTATGTTTCCACCACAATGAAAGCTAAAATTACCCGTTTATTTTCCTTGAAGCTCTAATAACAGAAGCAACTATTTGCTTTCACGGAGCTGTTACTACTTTGGCTGCATGTCTATATCAGATTTATTTGGATTTATTAAACAACAAGACGGAGAGAGAATGGGGCCACTATGCTGCACAGTGAAGACAATTACAGATACATAAACATCATTGTTTACAACAAGTTGGCCTTTGCTGAGGAGAGCGTGCAATTGGCTATGGGGGAGTTGTATTCAGAAGGAAAACAGACTTCAACAAATCAAACTCCAGATGATGCAACGTTTTTTGGATGTGCAAATAGATGTGGGAATCTGAAACCAATTATTTACAAAAGGAGATTGGGAGAGATTGAGAGTTCACTTTTTAACAGATGTTTTTGTAACTCGTGATTGACTGTGGAAAGGATTCTTATAAGCAACTCTTTCAGGAGTAATCCTCCACGGAAACAGGTAATTGGTAGACCTCGCTACAATACTCCAAAACATTTATGTTAAAGTCATTTGTTCATTGGTTTCATCATGTACCAGCTGTAAAGATGTATAAAACATGTTCTCACTGGATTAAAACTGAACTGATAGACATGAGGGATCTTCAGACAAAATGTTAACATGTAGTAACCTAACACTGTACAGAAGAACCACTGGGCCCCTAAGCGGCCCTAAATCGGATTTTTACCTATCCATACACTCCTCCCATCCTCGATCCAAACACCCTGAGCCTCCGCACCTCCATCCTCCATCAACCCCCCCCACATCAAAGGCCATCAATCTCCCACAGTACAGGGGGAAAGGCAAATATTTAGAGAAGGACTGAGCCCCCATAAATCTGTAGCAGGAGAGAGAGGGAGAACATGATACCGCCCCTACGCCTCAAATCCTCCACCCCTCCACCATCAACCCAGTCCCTTGCCAGTCCTAGGTCTTGACGGCTAGAGGAAGCCTTGGGAGGCCACAGGAACTGGAGAGGAAGAGAAAAGGAGGTCTGTGGCAACACCAACAAGACAGACTACGGAGATCCAAGAAGAAGAAAAAAAAAACCTCCCACACTGGGTGGAGACATGCACAGTCAGTCAGTCAAACAAAAACACACTCATACACAAAGAAAGATCTCACACACGCAGACACACACAGTATGGACACATGGACACAGTGGTGGGACTCCTCTTCTTGGCCTTTGATTTACTACAACTCTTAGTTCCACTCAAGTGAGACTCTAGAATATCAGAGTGTATTTATGTCCTTTTTCATTTGAAAACAATACGGCTTTCAGTAATAAAGAAAGGAACGCTGCACTGACAGGTCAGGGTTGGGAGGTCACCGGGAGAGTAAATTGAGGGCAGATGAGATCCTGAACAAAGCTAGGCTAGCTCCTACAGAAACTGTCCAGCTAGAGAAAAGAGCCCGTTGCTGATGGCGGTTGAACGACGACTGTGCTTACAGAGAGACAAAGCTTTTATTCTTCTGGAAAGATTAGGTTTTCTACAAATATCCAGGGATGAAAGCAAATGTTTCTTCTAGACAAACAAACAAGCTCAAGCATTCGAGGCACTTGTCTCTTTTCCAAATGCCAAGAGGTCAGCAAAAAACCTGACCTGTTAACCAAATTGTTGTAGAATTATGAAGAAATCTGATATGGTAATGAACATTAGGAAGCACAGATTAAACAAACAAACCAATACACATGTATCAATATATGCAGTCACACACTGTATTTCCAAACAAAAACAAATCAACGAAAAGTGAAAGTTCCTCACAGGAGCTTTAAAAGGACACCTATAAAGACGCGCAACAAAGCAGGCTTTACACTCACACAAAGAGGTGTCCCCTGCAGTCAGCTGTCAAACCAGTACGAGGGATTTAAGCAGCTTTACGAAGCTCTTGGTGCCCCTACTGACTAAGCGAGAGTCCCAGGGGTGAAGGGCATTGATCCCTGGGCAGAGTGTGTGTCCTGCTCCCCTGACAGACTAGTTGATTGACTTTTTAGCCCCATTGGGAGCAGGCACAGGCAGATAGAGACGTATAAATGCCTTAACACCAGTGGGCTTCGTAGTAATACATGCACATGTCATTGAGGATGTAGACTGTGAGGACATGCATTATATGTGGGTCAAATTGTACTGACGCACAAGCAAACACGTGCAGTAAGACACAGTATAAGCATGCATCACACACACGCTTACAACTTCACCTCTGTCACCACCACAGCTGCCATATTCATGAGTGGGATCTGCACTGAGCTGCATTATCATGGCCCTGATCCTGCCTTTGTTCTGGCCTTTGTTGGCTTTCCTGCCTCTGTCAAATGTCACGTCTCTGCAGACGCTGTATTTTGAGCATCAATGTCAATAATTAGACATACAACATTATGGAAGCCTGTGTGGACCCTTTGCTCAAGACACATTGTGACATTTTTTGTGTGTGTAGTTTTGTGCATTTGAATCTCCTCCATGTTTCCCTTAACACAATTTTGCATCTAAATCACTGCACTTAATTTTGAGCTGCTGCTTTTATGTTGAATATTTTTAGATTAAGTGTTGTTGTATGTGTTATAATAGGCCTTTTTAATTCTTCCTCCTACTGTTTACTACTTCCTGCTTTCACACAGCCACTCCTCTGTAGCTAATTCTTTTTCTCTGTATTTCCTTTTCGTTCTTTGAAATGTAATTCTGCTACAAAGGAATCAAATCTTTTGAAGTTACCAGTCTATTTATGATTTCTAGTCTGCTCTGATAGCTAACCCTAGCTCATGACTGCTCCCTGCCACGGTCTTTCCCTTTTTTCTCCTCTCTGTCCTTCAAACACACACAAACACACATAAACACGCACTAGATGTGCCCGGGGGAGAACAAGAGTTCTGGATGTTCAGGGAATGGGCCCTAATTGCTTCTTACTGATCCAAATAGCACATCAGAGGCAACGACACTTCAGTGGACCTCCGAAGAGATCTGCCAGGTTGGGCCTGTTCATTACCCTGCTGACCCCCCAGCTCGACCCCTCATACGCACACATATTACACGAACACCTCCACCCCTTCACCTACCCGGCTCATTGTCTCTGGGTTTTAATTGGAGCGATGTTCTCCATTGTGAGCGGGCTCAATGGCAGTGGAGGGCTCCATTGTGGGGCTGAATGAGGGCAGGAGTGTTCATTAGGTGAGTCTCTGAATAAGGTCTCCTGGAGGCAGGGTACTGAGAGCTGGGGGGCTGCCTGGGACCTCCGGGTTGGGTGAAACTGCATGCTCTCCTCTCTTCTCCTGCTCTCTGTCCTCCCTGCTCCTCTCCTGTTGTCTCCCTCCCTCAACAGCCTGACGCTTGGCCCTGAAAGCAGCGGCTGCGTTTGTTGGATGAGGAGTCTTTGTCTGGAATATGAATTGTAGGGAAAGAGAGACAAGGATCAAAGGCAGACCACAGAAAAAAGCAAGGGCCACCTCCTCCGATTAAGGGAGAAAGAGAACCGATGAGCCTTGGCCTGAGAGAAGTTTCATCATTCCTCTGGTTGCATTCAGAGCCAGCCCCTCACTGGTGGTCCCAACAAAAATACTTAATGGAATACTACTGTAAAAGTGATACTTCAGTGATCCCTGTTGGGAATATTCTTTACACCTGCCCTCATCCGGGGAGGTCAGGCCACTGGTTCAGCTGCAGAGCAACACTGCCTGGGCTAATACGGTTGCTTCCTCCTTTACATAAGCCTCCACTGGGCCACACTGCAAATGCAGCAGATGATTCCTGTACCACGTATTTGTGCAGTAGGTGAACTTGTCAATAAAGAGGAAAAATTACCACCTGAACTTTGGTTAAAATAAAAGCCTATGGAAAAAGGAGAATTTGTATTCCCAAAATATTACTATGCATGCAAAATGAGCACTCAACACAATAGCGTACAGAATAAATGGATATTAAAACTGAGGGAAAGGAAACAGCTGGACCTTTCCCCGTGTCTTACTGAGGGAATCAGTACATTCACACTAGAAAGGCACACAGCCACATGTATAATACAGCACTAGACACAGACCTACACAGCAGATTTACCACTCGTCTTTTTGTCATTATTTCCTTTAGAGAGTAGTTTATTTGAAGTTAAAATCTACTAAATAAAAGAAAATTATATTCAACTGCTTCCTAATTGACCTTAAAATGTGCAATTTACCGTGGAAAAATACACACTATTTCCTCTCAGTATGGCCATGGAAACCTTTTAATGCTGAAATCCAATGCCAACATTTGGTGTGACTGTTACTTTTCTCTTTCCAGACTGTTGCACTGAAACATTTAGGCTGCCACGGGGCTGACAGACTTTGGCAGACCACCGTCATCCAGTCCTCAGGCCCCCTGCCAGTGGCTGAGGGCTCTGTTGTGAGCGTGGCGTGCGACTGGACGACGTCTGTGTGACAGCCTCGACTTTCACACTGACCAGAGCCCCTTCACCCGCTCCCTGCCCAACCGCTGATGTCACCATCCGTCCGCCACACACACACATAAAACACACAAACACACATGAAACGTCTCTGCTCTTCCACTCTCCCTTAGCCGCTACCTTCCGCTGTTTACATTTCTCTTACTGCCCAAAAAACAATACCAGACATCTCACTCGCCGAACTGAATACGTACTCGATTCACACACACATAAACACAGACCAAACCTCTGGCTTTATGCTAATCTGACATCATCGGGGAGGTGTGTAGGGTTACACAGGATTATGTGAACACACAGAGCCAAGTCTTGGAACGGTGTTATAACTGGCTCACACAAACACATATTACTGCTCTTTAACAAGGCTGCGTTCAGGTTTCTGAAACAGGACGGTTCATGTGTCTCTCCGCAGCTCCTTGACTTCAAAAAGACTCACTTTCCTCTCCTCCCTGGCTGGCTGTATTTATTTTTCTGTCTGAACAGCTCATATAAAGCCTTGCATGGACAGTGTAGCGTCTGCCTGGGTTGTCACGAGTACTGCTGCACTCTACCTCCAGCACACATCAACACTCAAACACTAGAATGAACCGTACACACGAACTGCAGGTGTGAACACATGTTCACCCACAGCAGAGTGCTGACATGCATATTTGCCACCCACAATGCTTACGCCTATATGTGGTTATTTACAGGCACATAACCAACGATAAAGTTTGTGATTCATTTAAACAAGCGACTTAATCCACACTGAGAGGGCCTGCTGATGTGGGTATGTGTTTTGAGTCCCCAGTGACGGTCTCCTGTCCCTTCCTGTTTAGCCTGGGAGTCTGCTGCACATAAACACTCTGGGGCCTCCTCTGCTCCAGGATATGTAGACCTGTGGAGACAGTGGGGGGGCAAGAGTCGTCGTTTCAGTCCCCCTGGAAAGCCAGATCAGTGAAGGCCAGTGTACGGACTGAATGGAAGGGGTATTGTGGAGGGATGATGATCCTTAACCCAAACTCACCCCAAATCTAAACTCACTCTTTCCTCTTTGTGTAAAGGTACCCTATGGAATGTCCTTATAAACAAACACAGTTACAGTGTGTTTACATTGAGTGCTTCTCACTAAACACATTGTTTGCATCCTTGAGACATAAATGATGATTCTAATGACATCCAAAATGTTTTTTGCTGCCAACAAATCAAAAAAAGAAACCAAAGCCGTCACTGATTTGATCAGAACAAGTATCATCTGTGTTGCTGAAGACTGACTATTCCACTGCACCGTAGGCCTCTAGTGTTGTCACAACTTTGCACCAAGGGACATTTTCCATTTGTATGATGACCATGGGAAATGTTTATTTTCAGTCACTGGCCTTCTGCCATAAATACTCACTTGCCAAATATAAAGCTCCAAATAGCCCCCAACAAATACACAAATAACTCTGGTTTGATCAATGTTTGCTGAAACTACAGTGCTAAGCAGTATAAGATCATTGTGTTAGCTATAAAAAAATAAACTCTTGTAATTGTGTTTTTAGTTTCTTTAGGAAGACATGGACATGGGGCTAAGGGCCTTAGACATGTTGTAGAATGGATAGAGAGAAATATATTAAGGGTTTTTGTCTATACAGAAGAGTCATGCCTAAAGAGACTTAATCAAGGAATCAGTTAAATACTCTTTAAGCTATATCCCCTTTAATAGTATTTTTAAATGAACAGATAAGAGTTATTTTAAACCATAAAGTCTAATTAACAGGTGCACATTGTCAATAGTCTACCCTTAATGTGGTTGAAGCTTTTCACAAATTGCTTGCTTCATTGCCGCTGCAGGTTGCGAATTACTGAAATAGCATTTAACTTTGTGGTGTTATAGCTGCCCTGTAATGTGATGGACACTTGGTTTACCTGCTGCTTCTCCTTTTCAAACTGACAGAGTGCACCTATGCATATGACAAATCGTGTCCTTACAATGGTAGTAATGGTTACACTGGTTACACTGGTGGAGGAAAATGTAACAAAAGGAGAGGCACTTTTCAAAACAATAGAACAGTGAAATCAACTAAGCCTACAGCATGTGTGATGGTATTTTTATAAGACTATTGACTTTCTTGCTTTCCTCCGCCACCATCCAGACTCTCCCTGATCACAGGGACGGATTTAGTCGGAGATAATGAATTCAAGAGCACAAACCCAATGTTGCTGCACCCAACTCCCTCTCATCTCTGACATGGAGGGGAATCACTATGACACCATCTGCAGGGATCTGAGAAGGACCACACAGCAGGAACTAAAGCAGTCATCAGTGTGAACATCTAGTTATGGCCTGACAATGATAAGATGTTATGGTAAACTGCACAGTCTGTCCCCTGTATAATTAGTCTTACTGCATGCACGGCTGAAAGTAGGAAGTGTTTTGAGAAATTGTGAGTACCATTAAGTCAGGTTTTGAGTTCAGCAGCAATTATATTGCACCGATTCATCACGGTTTTACTCTTTCAGAAGTTTTAAAAACGTAATGTGCACTTTTTGTACCACACTGATTGAATCATGACAAGAGACTTTCTATCATTAACTTCAGTGTATGACACTGTGTCACATGTGCTGCCAGGAACACAAGCTATGGTATCCACACACATGCACAGTTGCTTTTACTTCAGCATGCATGAATGTGCACATGCTTGAATTACTGCTGACAGGCCTTAGAAAAACTTGTCCCCTGCAGCACTGTGAGAATGTTTTGCTGGCTGCTGTGTAAAATTCTCCAGTTTGTATGTTTGCGTTTCCTCTGTACCATAAAAAGTTGGTGATGGGCAATTCGTACCGCCCTGTTTACATCTCAAAGCTGCCACTCCAAAGGGATGAAGCAGGGTAGGCCTGAGGAGCAAATGTTTCCCCACACTGACTCACCGCAAAGAAACACTGATTATGGAAGCTGCAGGGAGTTTGACGTGTAAACGACTTGCTGTGGTGGGACACCGGGGAGAACACAGGTATTGGTGTGAATCTCCTGCATGACAAGACACCTTCATCTCTGCTCTTTTCTTTACCTCATGTAGTCATACCGATACCATTAGGAAGTTGAATCCTGACTTAAGCCACATCACAAGTCCGTCCAACAAGACGAGAGAAAAAGAATTGAGGAAGAGAGAAAGGGAAGGAAGAGGAAAAGAAAAAGAAAAGAATACTAAATACATCCCCCAGCGGTGAATATCCTGCCTGTAGGAGTGCCATCTGGGTCTGAACGTTGAAAGGCAGAGACGAGAACAGAGAGAAGAGAGCCGGGGCTTGGGTCCGTAAGAGAGGGAAGGTGGGAGTCCAGCTGGGTCCCATTAGGGCCGGACCACATGTGCCTGCAGGGGGGGGGGGTTTAGTGGCGGACAGAGGGGGGCAGAGAGGGCAGCGGGGAGGAAGTGCTGAGAGCGATGGGCCTAGACCCTGTGAAGCTTTATAAGGCCTGTCGTCTGCTCTTCTCAACGGGGCCGCTCACACCCGCTGCCCAACCTTAGCCCCCTCTTCTAAACCCCCCTGCCCTCGGGCACCACCAGGGCAGAACAGTATAAAACTATTAGAGGGAGGGAGACAGGACTAGACCACCCAGACACACACACACACACACACTCATACACACACAAACACACCCATAATGGCTACCAGGAGGAGGCCCCAGCATGAGAGCTGCAGCTGGAAATAGAGAGGGACAGATACATGTGCACACATAGTGACACAAGCTTCACACACTGAAGTGCCTGTGCAATAGGATCCTTTTAGTGTTTCATTCAAATGTCAGAGACACGTGTGACAGGGACATTTCTTTAATCTTGTCTGTATTAGTTAGACAATTTGGAATAAACTCTGAAGGCCATAACTGCCACAAATGCATCCATACCAGCACCACCTGCGGCTCTCTCCCCCCTTGTGGTTGAGAAAGGTGCAGATATCTGAGTTGCATGAATGTATGTGTGAGAGAGTTAGGAGACAGTCAGATATTGTTCTCATGCATACTCTATACATGCCTTTATATGTGTATATGCTTAAATTTCACAGTCCTGACATATCTGACATGCCTGCAGGCTCATCTGTGTCTCTCTTGCGTTCCAACCACCCATCTCTCCATCCCTCCCTCTATCGCGCCCCAAGGGACGCGTGAGAAAAGCCCGCCTGGAATCTGAGCCCTTCCTGAAATGCTGACCAGCACCGTGAGTGGATGTGTCGACTGTGCCGGAGTAATGACGGTGATCATCACACAGGGAAACGGACAGATAATGAGCCTCATGACGGAGAGCTGTTGGTGTGGCATGTCAACATTAGCATACAGAGTTCAAAGTGTCTGAGTGCAACAGGAAATCTCAGGTTTGACTGGATGTGGAAGGGATCAAAGGACCTGGTGGTGCCCCACAGTGGCTGTGAAGCTTCAAAGCTTCATCGGAAATAATTGACTTAAAATTATTGCAATGCAATGCATATAGTTTGACGTGTGATTAATTCAGGACAAATTATAAAACTTCAATAATCTCTCAAATATAAACATTTACAGAGGCAACACCTCTGCAAAGGTAAGTGTGTGTGTGTGTGTGTGTGTGTGTGTGTGTGTGTGTGTGTGTGTGTGTGTGTGTGTGCGTGCGTGCGTGCGTGCGTGCGTTTGTGTGCATCTGAATTAGAGTTTATAAAATTGCTCAGACAGTATCCATCTCTCTTCTCTCGACCTCCTACTCATCCAGGTCAGGTCCCTACAGCCAAAGTTAAAAGGTTTAATACTTCAGCCATTCTATCATTAAGGCGTTTTATACTCCCCGTCCCCGGACTTCTCTCGCTCGTAAAGAAAATAATATTTGTCTTTCCAACTGCTCTGTGGACCACAAAGTCCTCATGTTTTATTTTAGTCAGAGCAGTAAAACCCTGTTCTTCCCCCTGTGAACCTACTTACTTTGAGCGTGCGCATGTGTGTGTGTGTGTGTGTGTGTGTGTGCGCACGCACGCGTATGTGTGTTGAGCCACAAAAGGAAGCACAGAAATTCAAGGGGGAAGTCAAGGCTGCTTTAGTTTTTTTAAGTTTATTTCCCAAAAACTCTGAGGTGAGAAAGAAGGTTTTTGCTTTATGAAAGATGCTTTTACTTTTATTTTTAAATTTTTAGGGTTTTACTTTTATCATTTACAAATGATCATGAGAAAAAGAAAACATTTTAAATATTCCTTACATTTTCTGTTGTCCATACATTTACATAACACAGGCATGAGTGTGATTTTCTCTGATGCTCTATGGATAACCCTTTTATCTGTACTGGAAACTGTGTTTTATAGGTTGAGGGGATCGAACACTCACACTGTTTTGATAGAATTTGGATTGCATGACTTTGTAAAAGTGGTCCCTGCATAAAATATGACAAACGTTTGTGTTTTTAATGCATGCATTATGTGCATCTTTGCTTCATCTACACTAAAGCAAAGAAACACATTACAGTATTTTATTCTTTTTCAGATTGTGTTCTTCAGTTGGTATATGTGTAGCATTGAATGCCACAGTAAGTTTATTCATTTTGTAGAACCAAGGGCAGAAAACTAGTGATTTCCTCTGAACAAAAGTTTTGAAAGGAGAACCAGGAGAGTTCTTTTGTTTTTTGTATGCTGGTCAGTTGCTTTTGCAAAAAGTGTTTTCTAAATTTAACCACAACGGAAAGCTAGTTTTGTACTGCACAAGCCACAAAACCATAATTGCAACATGCAGGCATTTCTTTTCAAATCTGATATATTCAACCTGCGTCTAAGTTACATGAGAATTAAGTCAAAAGTGAATATCAACAGCCAGGAAAAGCTCAGTTAACCATAAAGTCTACACCTTTTTTTTATAAATATGACTTAAACATTTCACCATAATAAAGGTCATTGTAATGCAAGTGAGTTGATGAGCCCTCTTTTTCCAGGTCAAGAATACACCTAAGTTTAAAAATTTTGATATTTATATTGTTCTTTGGTTTATTTGTTATATGTTTTTTTTTAAGAAAACAAAATCCTGCTGGTTCAACACAATACCCCGATGAGAGTGACCAAGTAGGCAGAATCATTTCATGTGATGGGGAACACTTTTTGTGCCATTTCAATCTATTTAGATTTCACTGTTTCATTCTCATGATTAGAGATTATTATTAATTGCATCATAGCCTCCCACATGTGTCTCTAATATGCAGCTACAGTAAAGCATGCAGCTGAACTTGAAAGTGTTTTTTTTTATACACTGTATGTACAAATGGACAGCATGTGTGCACTGAATGACAGTGTGGCATTTCAGGAGGAGATCAGGGAAAGTGTCATTGAAGCAACAGTGAGTGGGACTTGTGTCGTACAGAGAGCTTGACCTGCTCTCAGCTGATCCCAAAGCTGAGATTAACACTGTGATAGAGAGAAGGGGGCCTCCTATCACAGATAATCATCGCTCTGAGGAAGACGCTGCTGAGTTGAATGACCTCACTGCTAAAGCCCTGTCACTTCTTTGTCACTTACTCCTGATGATGTACACACAGGATGTTTTCTTTTCTTTTAGGATGACAAAATGGTTACAAGGAGTTAAAAACATTGTTGAAGTTAAACGAGTTTTTAAATCACTTATATGATAATAAATTAGAAACATTTTTTTAAATCACAAATCTTCAATGAATTTTATTTAACTGCTTCTGCTTCCTTATGTAACTTCTTATCATACATAATCACTAGATAAACTGTTTCTCCAACAACCACACGGAGCAGCTAGCTTTTCCCCAGCTGCTTCTGAGTGTTTATGCATAACACTGAATCATTAGCCACAAGTGCATGTTTAACGCCGCCTCATTAGCTAATCAAACCAGAGTCTCAGACATACGAGGAGAGATGTCTCATTAGGCAGGAGAGGACATGATGAGATGAGAGAAGAGCCGTCTAGGGAGATGATTTAAACTGTTGTGCAGTTACGTCTTTCTCTCTGTGCCACAACATCAACTCAAACTAAATGAGTGATCAGGATCCTCATCTATAAATGTCTGCGGTGTGCTAATTTGTTCAAGGTCAAGGTTCTGATTTAGAAGTCGTTTTCAAAAGAGTTCATGTTTAAATCAGGCATTTGCGTTCATTTCTTTTCGCAGATAAGTTATATTCAGAAAGCTGTTGACCTCATTTTAAAGTGATATACCATACTGGTAATTACAGAAAGGCTACTTCATATTTGTGCGTCTTAATTTATATGTTGGTGATTTGAATAATACAGCAGGAAATAGGAAAACAGCATACCGTTAAAAAGAGTCTAAGGGAATGGAAAGGCAGAGACAGGTTAATGGAGTGTGTCAGGGGTCGGCTTTGTTATGGGTATGGTTTTGAGAGCGCTGGTGCACATTAATGACCAATGTTTCATCCACTTGTGCGCTAAAGCATAAAAAGTACAGTCACGTAATAATGGAGGCCCTCGAGTGTTTGTATCAGACATTTTAGGTATATTACATGTTTCATAACAGTTTTCTCTTTTTGTGAGAGTAGCTGTGCAGGAGAAAAGGATTGTTTTGAGGAGCAACATAAAGAACGCATTTCATCATCTCTTACACAGGGAGGGTAGAGTTACAGTTCATTGTGAGAAAAGTAAATGTTATGCAGTACGATTTGTGCTGTGTGTGGTGGTTTCATTTGCTTCGGGTTGTTTTGCAATAAGGAAATCTATAAGAAAGAGCAAGAGGTTATTGAACATTAACCCAAGTCTTCAGCTATGTGCTTTTACGGACCAGCTTTTAGAGCACTAACTTCCTTTGGTCGGCCTTTCTTCTTGTTTTATTCCCTCCCTCCTTCTGACGTTCTCTTGCTACCTTATTGTCTTTGCCCCCCTTCACCCCTTTTGAATTTCTACCTTTTAGCTCTTTGTCAAACCGCCATCTTTCCGTCACCTTAATCTTTGCATCTTCTAGGGCTGCTCATTTATAGAACTATTATAATCACAAATATACAGTATGATTGAGATTGAGATTGTAGGTCAGGTTGTGTGAGAGGAGAAAGTGTGCAGCTCAACACTTTTGTATTGGAATCGTTGGAAGCTGGGATTCTAAATGATCCTAAAATTAGATTCATCATCCAGAACTTGCAACCGCTTACAAATCAAGATCAAACACATTCAAGGTACACACTCATGGAGCCATGATACAGATACGAGGTGTTATAATTCACACCTTATCATATGATGATACTGTGGACTATGGTTATCTGTAGCTACTGCCGAATGAGATGGCAAGCTTGGCCGCCCCTTATCAGCTGTTTACAAGGCCAGTAAATATGGGCCGCTGCCACTATTTCCACCTTCACAACCATCACCACTATTTGCAAATCAAAAGCTGTACCTATCAGTGAGAGAGTGCCAAACATGAAGCTACGAGCTGAGGTGAGTGACAGAACAGCGCCCACTGCAGCTGGTTGAATGCACTGTCTTGTTCACTGTTTTACCTTGAAGCTCTCTTTCCTTTGGCCTTAAACTGCCCTTTAAGGTTGTTTGATTAAGTGTTCGCTACATGACCCTCTGTGGGTGTCACAGTGAGGTGCCCACCTGTCTCCTTTCCCTCTGAGGAACAATAATTCTGTGTGAACAGAGAGGGGCATCTGATGGTGGCTGGGGAGTCATTTTTCTTTTTCACACTGGAATGTCAAATCCATCTGTCTGTCTGTCTTTCTATCTATGTAGCCTGTACATGACCCAAATAAAAGATTTAACTGAAAGAGATAGTTTGATTTTTCAAGTGGGGTTGTATAAGTTCTCCTTAATAGTGTACAGTGAGCACATTCCCTGCTTGTAGGAGCCAGTCTGCAACAAAACATGTATAAAAAAAATTAATTAGCAGCTGGTATGATTCAATGTGCTGCATGTGTAGCAATGGGGAAGTTTTGCTGTAAAAAGGGGCCAAAGGAAAGAGCTGTTTGACAGCAAGGTGAAGCATTGAAAATATAGCAAACATGGATAATATTTTTTAAGGCTCCAATTGAGGTGGCTTAAGACCCACAAACCCACTCAAAACTCTATTCAATTCAATTAAAAACTATCCCTTTAAGGACCTCTGCAGAGTGCAAATGTTATGTTGTGATTCAAAGCAATAGAGCTTTTTTTAAGTTGAATGATTACGCAAACAAGTTAACAGGGGGGAAAAGACAAAGAATAATAAGTTATAGAAGAAGTCAAGACAAAAGAAAGCAAATGACAGGAAGGAAAAAAATGCTCCATAAGTTACAGACTTTTACACTTGGGGAACTTGAATTCTTCCATTTCTTTCCTCTAACTGAACACATCATTATCTATAAAACTAGAAACCTAAACCAGGACACAGGGGTAAAGAAAAAAGAAACAGCTTATGAAACAGACAAAGAGACAGAGGGAAAGACAGACTGGGGGTTGATGTTTGTGAAAGGGAACATGTAGTGGCAGTCTGAGTATTCAGTGTCGGGGTTGGATTAGGTTTCTAGCTTCAGCGTTGTCAACACTTTCACTCCTTTCGCCTGGCTTTGCATCGCTCTGCAGCCCACCATGCATCGGGCAGGATGGGGTTCACCCTCAGAACAGGAGCTGGCGCGGCTCTTCGTGCCAAAACCACTCTGACTTTACAACACATGGAACCTGCGAACACGACACCGGCGCTGGATGGAAAACAGCATGCAGGAACAATTCTGTCACGGCCTGGGCCATCTGAAATGAATGTTCTCGCCCCACATCGCTTGATCTTGCTGATCCATCCCCTTACTCCTGCCAGGTTTGTATTCCCCCCATTCACAAACACATTTGGTCACACATGAACCCTCTGGATCAAAGCCAAATAAATCTACAATGCCTCTCTTTTGACTCTGTGTTTACCTTATGCAGACCTTCTGCCATGTGTGCATTTGGGAGATATCCGCTAGAGAGACAGCACAAGAAGTAAACGAATCAGAAGATCAAAGATGTCGGGTGTGTACAGAATAAAAGAAAGAGCCGGGTGGGAAGATATGAAAAAAAAATGTCTGAGGGTTAAACCAAAGGAGTGAGAACATGTGTGCTTGTTTAATGTTGGTGTGGGAAGCTGATAGGAGTGTAGTAACAGGGTGAGAGGGAACAGGGTCTGTGGCTGCTAGTGTTTAGGTTTAGCTGCATCTGGTGACAGCTAGCTGTACTTGAATGTGGCTATGAGCTGCCCACACTGCTGCTACAGCCTGAATGACAATGACTCAGGAAATTGTTGGAATGCTGTAGGTAATAGTATGACTGACAACTGGATGTATAGGCGGATGGATAAATTGATCCAAAATCATATATCAATCTA
Organism: Tautogolabrus adspersus; assembly: GCA_020745685.1. Classification (NCBI taxonomy): domain Eukaryota; kingdom Metazoa; phylum Chordata; class Actinopteri; order Labriformes; family Labridae; genus Tautogolabrus; species Tautogolabrus adspersus. Next base: position 19,913,357 of record CM036536.1, read on the forward strand.
TAACAAAAAAATGTCAGTTCTAAGTCAAATCACATGGTCAAAAGGCCAAATGTGGCACTTAGGCACTTCTATTAACAGCCAGCTTCACAGTGACATGAACATGAACAATGACAGAAAAATTAACTATGCATTTGTGAAATAAAAACTTGAAAAAAAAATAATTAAGTGCAGTGCATCCTCTGGAGGGCTGAAGTTCAGCATTTCAGGGGTTGCCATTTCAATATTTTGGAACCATAAGTTGCTATTGATGGACTAAGTCCTTTCGTTTCTTTTTTGGTGGTTTCGAACATTTTTGATTTATTTATTTTTGGCAATTTTTCTTGATATACTAAGATATTAAAAAAAATTGCTAGCCCTTCTTCCTGAAAAGTAGGTCCAATTTTCTCATGTTTCCAACAATTTGACTTCCTTATGTAAACCACTGAAGTTGCCCCCTTCTTGCCATTAGAAAGAATGCAGGTTTAAGGCACTTTCACATTTGCCTCATTTTTAAAACCATAAAGTTTCAGCTAGATATTATATACATCCAATAATATAAGGCTGCAGCTGTCAGGCAGATATCTAAGCTTAGCATCAATACTGGGAACTTGGTACTTGTAGTTTGTACTGCTGCTGCCAGTAAAGCAACTGCTTTAGTAGTATTATTTGCACTATTGTCAGGAGTTTTATGGACTTTTAATATGATTTTAAATCATCTCTGATGTTGAAGTAGCTCGAGTTGGAGAACGTTGGTTTGCATCTATCAAAAATGAAACCCAGCATTTCAATTCAGGATTGTTTTTTCTACAAACCTTCAACATATTAAATACTTTAAGGGATGTTATTGAAGCGTATACACATTGCATAGTTAGTAGAATAGTTCAATTCATTTTTGATTACATAAAATTACTTGACTTACATTTGATAATTTATGAGCTTTAGAGATATAAAGGCCATGCCTGTTGTTTACAGTCCTAATGCAAAGGTAGGTTTCTAGCTGTAGCATTCCATTCAGATATTAGAGCAGTGTGGACTTGGCAAGAAGGCTAAAACATGTATTTCTCAAAATGTAAAGCACCATACCAAAACACTAAACCGAATATAGACCCCTGCTTACAGTGTTTTTCTTATAAAGAGCCTGTATGAAGTGAAACACTTAAGCTTTCAATACTTGATGCCTTTTTTAGTCAGCCTGGATATTTTATGGTCAAGAGGAATGAGTTATATTGGCTAAAGTAGTTTGTTTTTTTAGGACCCGTGCTGCTACTCGATTAGAGTAGTCCTTTTGGTCTACACCTCATTCTGCAGCCAATAAAGAGCAAAACCTCAGAAAACGATCGTGTGTAAGCTCTGAGTGGAATAACAATGACACAAGAAAAGTTGCGGTAGCCTATGGAAAGAAAACTGATTAAACACAAGAATACAAACACAAACAGCCTTGAGGGAAATGTGAGATGCTTTTGATTATAACAAGAAAGTAGAAAGTCAGTACACTCAATGTCCGTTAACGTCATTTAATCTCGTAGAGCAGCAGTGTACAGACCAGCAACGGACGCTAGAGCTCTACCCAGATGTTAAAAAGTGTGGTTGTGCACCGGAAGATTTTTTATTGTTTAAGTGTGCTCCTTTTTCTACTGTTAATGCTTTGATTATTTCCACAGTTGGATACTTAGCATACAGAACTCCTTTCTCTTTCCGACTGTCTAACATGCACACGTAGCCATTAACACCTATATAAACACACACATGTTGCCAATCATGCTGACCACTCAATCGCTGTCTCGTAAAGGAAGGAGACTTTGACCCCCTCAGTTAAAAGTTCCTAATCTCATTTGTTTATTTGGTAATTCTTGCTGAGACTGTAAAGTCATCTGGCAGGAATGACAGGAAGATCTGGGTATCTGAGAGTGGATTATTGCACCAAGTGAGGTTGTGTATATGGAGAAGAGAAGGGGAACGAGCACTGACCCTTGAGGCACCCCTGTAGATTGTGCGCTTTGGACACCTCTCCCTTCCAAGATACTTTAAAGGTCTCCCTGAGAGGTATGACACGAACCAGCAGAGGGCAGATTCTAAGATGCCATGGTCATGGATAGGAGGATTTGATGGTTAACTGTGTCAAAGCCGACAGGTCTAGCAGCAATAGAACTGAGGACTGACCCGCAGCTCTAGCCAAACGTAGCGATTCTGTTACAGACAGTAGTGCAGTCTCGGTAGAGTGGCCCTGTTTAAAGCCTGACTGATTTGGGTTAACATATTATTTCTAGACAGGAACTCAGAGACTTTTTTAAAGACTGTGCGCTCAAGTATTTTTGACAGAAAGGGCAGAAGTGAAACCGATCTTTTTGCATTTTTCGTGCATAAGTTGCATTGCAGATCTTGTTCTGATAGTATGTGGTCTTAGCCGTTTTATGGGTTGGAGGATAATGGAGCAAGTCTTTGCTTATAGTTGCTGAGGTCAGTGGACATTTGGATTTACACCATTTTCTCTATGCTACGCTTAGCCCTGCCCTTTGCTCTTTGATGACCTCAGTGAGCCATGAGCGGGTTTGGACATCAGAGGGCAGAGTTTTAATGTTGTTAACCATTGTCTTGTTTTTTGTTTTTCTTTAAAGTATCAACTAAGGCACCATTTAGGCACCAGTTTCAGAAAAAAACCCAAACAATACTCAACCCTAATGATATTCAAATAAGGAGTTGTTGCTCAATGGGAAGAGCTTATTGAATTTCCATGTTTTGGAAATGAGGATACCTCATTCCACCTTCACGTCTAAATAGCACCAAGAGCTGCGACGACACCTGGAGGAACTTTAATATGATCATTATATTTCCACTGCCTACATGCTGTTAGTCCACAGAATGAAATGGTGGTTACATTTATCCCTCTCCTTTTCACTGGGACTTAAAAACAGTCCATCACAATTCACAGGAGCAACCTGCATTAAAAGCAGGTCAAATGTGATATTATTTGCAGCTTGGAAAATCACTTTTGCACTCTGCAAATGAAGCCAAAACTGTGTGTTTTTTGTGTTTGTTCATGCAGTGGTGTGTTTTCACACATGCCACTTTTAGCATAACTGTTGTCTAGATGTGCACATACAGTGTTATTGTCCTCTTTACTGTGAATGTATACATGTGTTTATGTGGGGGCAGCTCCCACTGCAGCACTCTTTATAAACACATCAGTTGGGCTGACAGTGCACAGCGGGAGAGAGAGGGAGCCTTAAGACAGCCTGGGACAGAGGCCTCATAAAAAATCACTTCTAATTTATTTCCCCCTAAATTGGAAAGTGCACGCTCACACCTGACTAAATCATCATGCGTCAACTGGAGACGGCCCCCCACTGCACACTGGTGAAACCCGATCCTAGTTTTGCTGCACAGGCCCAAGCCAGTCCTGGCAAAAAAAAACACAAGTGTCATGCTGCATACATCATACATACACAGTCTATAATGTTTTTTGCAGATGTGCTGCTCCTGATAGCCCCTCTAAAGTCCCCTACCCCTTCTGTCCACTTTGTTGTGGTTTGCATGGACTCTACATGCCCTTTTGCCATTTCCTACCAACTTTTCTTTCTTCAGTAATTCCACACACAGACTATATGGACAAGTAAGTTTGCCAACAATGTTGGTATTTTTCTTCTTTTTAACCCAATATAAAATCCCCATCTAAGATCGATAAACTAAAGGAAATCCTCCCCTCACTAAGTACTCCTCACATAATCGTTGCAAGAAGTATCTGTGTGCTCTGCAGTTGATCAGAGAGAGAGTGGTTCTCATGTTGTGTCTCTCCTTAAATGTGAGTGCTCTTATGATGGTGCCATTTATAACCGTGCATGCGGCTTTAAGTGATTTAGCCAACAGCTCTCTCATTCAGTGCGCACACATGTAGTTTGTATTTATACAAAACTACATACTTTACATACCAGCAGACTACATTATAACAATAATCGGCATTTGTGCATAAAATTGATCAGAATGCAGGTAAAGGTGCAACTATTATTGGCATCAATTCCGGTCTCACCCCAGGTCCCATTTTCCACAGTCCCACCACCACAAGTTCCATCATTCATTCATTTCTCTTCTTTCGTTGCCATTCTGCCATTTCATTCCAACTTACATCTCTTCCTACCTTCCCTCCTTTGTCTCATCTATCACTCCAATACAAGGCCTAAACTCAGCTTACTTTGTCTCTCTCTATCTCTCTCTCATTCTGTCGATTTATCATATCCCCTACTTCTCATTTCTCCAGAGTGAAGTCCCCCTTATCAAATGTACTAACAGGAATTACACAACATTACCCATGGCAAACATAAACTTGACAAACGCCAAACAACTGGGGTGGACAGTTCTACAGGAAAAGGCCAAAAAAAAGGCATGCGTTTGTGGAATCATGTTTTTTATGCATGATGAGTGTTCTACTGATAGCACTAAAACAACAATGAGGCAAGGAGGCGGGGGGCAGGAAAGTTTAGTGTGTATTTTAAGAGTGTGCTTTTGAAAATAGATAGGCCTTGCCCTTTAGACTTAAACTTTCTGACTTAAAATACCACACAAGTCGTACATAATACCTGCCCTTATCAAACATTAATTTCATTTGACTAGAAATACATTCACCTGCATCTCAACAGAACTGACAACACTGAGAAACTAAAAGCCACCCTCGAAGTAATATAGAAATTCACCTGTATTCAGCGACAGGATTTACAGTCAAATTACACTTAGTTTAAACCAGCAGCAGTAATATATTAACCAAATTCACCAGGGAGAATGAGGTGAGTGAGGTTCACCTCTGTCAACCCTTACAAGAGTTTAAGCCACCTGTGTGGCACCTGTGTGAGTGTTAGCCTACATCATAGGCACAGCTACTACAGCTACTAATTAGGAAGCTCCGTTGACAAAGTCATTAACTTACCTACATCACCTGCTGGAAGGTACATGGCGGTAGCATCCTTTGGATCATTTTCCATTAGAGTCTGCCTTCTGCAGTTCATCCGTCCTGAGTAATGTTACTGATTTCTCCTCCTCCTCTTCATATGGTAATGGCCGTTACAGTAAATGTTGTCAGCCTGCAGCTAGCATGTCTTTAGCTGGAACTAGCTAACAATTACGACCGTAAGGACTTTATTTTTTGCAATATAAACTTTTTGGGCTGAACATTTTGCTGCAACAGTTTAGACATTTTTATTGCTGTGACTTTTAACTGCTTCGTTGAACTTTTTCGCTTCGGCAGTTTTTCATAACCATTTCATCATTGTTGTCATTCAACCATAGACTGTAAATAATACGCATTCAACTTTAAATTTCACGTCTTCTTCTTCTTCTGCTTTTAATTTAATGGCGGGTTACAGCCATAACTTAAAGAGGTGCATACCGCCACCTACTGTACCGGAGTATGTAGCTTGAGCTATGTGACACTACTTTACATTACATGTAAATAAATGAAAATAACAAAACTAAAATTAAAGATTAAAACTAAAATATATATCTTATATAACCCTTTATCTTTCAAATGTTCTATAACAGCTTTCTGTGTTTTCTTTAGTCCCTCTGTTGTTCCCTAAACTCTCTCTGTTCTATTTCCTCCCTGCCTCACTTATCTTTTGATTCAGCCTTATCCTCTCTTCCCTATATTTTGTGTAATGTAACATTATGTGTTCAACATTTTCTATGATTTTACATTCCACACATTCATCTGTTTCCCTTTTACCCAACAAAGACAATGTTTTATTTAACCCTGTATGGTCAAACCTCAGTCTAGTTAAAACTGTCTCCTCCCTTCTTCTTTTTACACCGTGTGCATTTCTAGATTTCTGTATACTGTAGCATGTCCTTCCACTATTATCCCTGTCCCATCTGTCCTGCCATTTCTTTATCATTTCTTTTTTGACCAATTCCTTAATTTCTCCTTTACCAAAATGTAGATTTATAACATCTCTGATCTTGGATGAATTTTTAGCTATTTTGTCTGCTCTCTCATTTCTTTCCTTTTACACCTACATGAGCAGGTACCCAACAAAATCTCACATCTATAAGATGTCTACACAATTGAAAATAAACTTTGATGAATTTCTCACATTAAGTCTTCTCTATTAGATTTCATATTTTGAATACTATTGAGGGCTGCTAAGGAATCAACACAACATACTACTCTATCTGGTTTTACCTTCTCCACCCATTGTAGGTTACAGTGGCCCTAGAAGGTCAACTGTCTAAATATTTCACCTGCTGCAATTATATTTCACCACCTGTAAATATATTTCACTTGCTGCAAATATATTTCACAAACCGGAAAGGGTATGCCCATACTATTTGTTTGTGATTGGACTGAAGTCACGTCAGTACAAACATGTGACTCTCTTCTGCTGTACTGTCTCCGGTGTGTCGTCTATGGTGCTAGTTTCTTAGACCGGCTTCGGGTGTTGGGCAATTAACAGCCCAATCACCTTGAGTGCCTTTGTTTACAATTTCCACAGCAAAGAGTCATGATACGATACGGTACGGTACGGTACGGTACGGTACGGTACGGTACGATACGATACGATACGATACGATACGATACGATACGATACGATACGATACACTTTATTGTCCCCTTGGGGAAATTTGTCTTGGACTCAAAGTGCTGCCAAACATTCAGTTGCTTCCACTCAAATTAATACTCAAGAACAATAGAGAAACCATATCCACACAAACAGAAAGGGGCACATACCAATACAGAACAACACAACATATATTGCACATTAACCATATTGCACAACAAGTACAGAACAACACAACATATATTGCACATTACCCATATTGCACAAGATCTCAAAATAACAATGGTAAGAGAAGATAAAAACATACAGGGACACCATGACGTTATTGCACAATCCACACAGCCTCACGAAACATTATTTAGGAATTTGATTGACGTGGGAACAAAAGAGTTTTTAAAGCAGTTCAGTTTACATCGGGGGACTCTGTATCGTCTGCCGGAAGGTAGAAGCTCGTACTCAGAGTGGAGGATGTGAGATGGGTCAGACAACACTCTGAAGGGCTTGGGCCCAGCGAGAGAAGAGGTACCACTTTGTCCACACGGGTCACCGGGATCAACACAAACTCAAAGTTTGTCACGGTAGCTTTAAGATGAAACACATGATTAATCTATAGGCCTATACAAAACAATTTCACTGTACTTCAGTCTGCACTAACATTGCAAAGGAAAGTAGAAAAAAGGAAAGCAAAAACCTAGTGGCCGATAGCTTGCTTCTCTCGAAAACAACGCAGTTCTTTTTGCTTACTCATCAGAGTTTATAAAGCACAACACAGCTGAGTGACCAGTCATGCGTGTGTTTTCTAAACACTGTGGTGACCTCCACCTTTCCACGACAAATACTTTTCCCCTTGATCATCTAATCGAGACTGTGGCTGAGGAGTTACACACCAAACACAACAATCCCAGCATGCTGGGTGAAAACAAAACATTGCTCAAGAGACTCAAAGAAAGAGACAGAAAAAAATGAACTGTGTCACTGTGTCGTGCACTCCCATAAATGTTTGAAAATAAATAAGAGGGTTATAAATGGGTAGACCAACACACAGTTTGCACATAACATGAAATCAGCATATAAAAATGTAAGTGCAAACATAGGCCGACAAATTAACACCATTATAACATATTCTTGTGAGTATTTCTCTCTCCACTGAGGCTGATCATGTGAGGCCTGCTGGTTGGCTCTGACTGACGTGCTTTCTTACTGCCACTTTTTTTATTGCAGATAGTGAACAGGCTGGTCATATGTTGAGGTCACTAAGAAGCAGTTTACACACTCACCCCGAGGACCCAAGGTTAAAAGCAGAGGGCAGCTAGTTGCTGGGAGGAAGAATAGAGACACACAATGTTTTCACAATGTCGGTTTGCTGTCCATTTGCTGTTTGTTTGTTTTTATTTTTCCCAAACACTAAATTATTCTTTCCTTTTCTTTTTGGGGTCTGTGTCCTTTTCTGGCAAACATTTTATGATAAGATTTTTCATTAAAACCAAAAGGATACTTCACTATATTGCAATAAAAACAGAATGCTTTAATGTGTTTCTGTTGACAATGTGTTTGATACATTTTTAGGTCAACTGTTGGCCATGTCAGATTTTCATCCAAAGCCAAGATTTGTTGAGCTGAACAAATCCTGAGCATACAAATTGCTCAGTAACTGAATATTTTTTTCGAGACTTCAGGGGCTCTGTAATAACCCCGATCAGAAGGTCTGTTCCAAAAGTGTGCTGGGGCTTTCAAGACATTTTGCCACATATTTTTCCACCTTACCAGCATAGGATTACTAGTTGTGCAGACATTTGTCATAATTGTCATATTGCCAGTATTAACCCGCTTTATAGCAGCAATGAATCAACACAGACTTAGTTAAAACTACAAAACCTAATAGTTTACATCTCAGCATCAACTTAGTTCTTATTCAAAGTGATTTTTATTACTTCAAAACTAGATTATCCTTATAACTTACCCCAAACATATTTTAAACATTCTAATTTGCCTAATATTCTTGAAATTAGACCTATTGCAAAACTCACATTGACACCAGTTAGGTGAAAAAAAATACTTTGTACAACTTAGTTCAATATTTGGTTGTTGTTATGTGTTGTGTTTTTATTGGTTTCATTTAGGAATCCCTTACATTGATTAAATCAAATGTTTTATTTTGTATTTCATCTTTCTAAGCCCTTGTTTTCTGATAGTTCTAAAGTTCTCTCTGAAGTGAACGTCCTGGTTTAGGACAGTGCTCTTATGAACAAGCCTACTTGAATGCATCATGCTCTACCAAAATCTCGCCATCTGGACTATACCAAATTGGACTTTTTAATGGGGTAGGTTCAATGTTTTCTCTTTTTTTTATTTTGTTTCAAACCAGCCATAAAAAAAAAACATTAGCTTGATGAATTGTTTTACAGCAATTGATTTAAATCCCTGAATAGAAAGATTGATGTTTCAAATATTTTTGATAGCAGCAATCATTTGTTTAATTTTACCCTTGCTAGTCGCAATATGGCTTAACCAGGAAGTATTTAGAGATTGTTTGTGCCACATGGTTTCTTTGTTTGTCAGCTGACACATGGTAAAACAAAAGGACTTTTGAATTAAGTTTCTTGACTGTTGTGATTACTTTGGTTCTCCAAATCTCCAAGAAATGTGGGTCTAATCCAAACAGGATTTTGAATCTATACTGTAAAATACTATCAAACTGCAAGACTGTAGTCTGGCATTGTTAAAATAATTCACAAATCCAAATTGGTCTGGAAGCTCAGAATTAATTTTCAGAGGGACGTTTTTAAGAGGTAATGATTAGGAAGCAAGTTGAGATATGGCTTTTAGTTCAAAGCATTGTGGGGATTTAGGCCTGACACAACTCAGTCATTAGCCAACACTTACCATATATGTAACATGAACATTGTCCAATTTTTTTTAATACTGAAGCGTAGCCACTTTCTTAACATCGACAGCCATCTCTAACTGGGATTTACAATGCAAGCAGCCCCAGGGCTCAGACTATATAACATCTTTATAAATATACATAAACATAGATAATTTAAGGGGAAAATGTTTTCTAATTTCTGTCTAATTTCCTCTTTCTATTTCTGTTAGGGATGATAAACTTTATGTCTTCTGTTCCTGACGAGATGTTCTCCTCTGTGTAACCTGGATAAACCCTCCATCAAGCGTGTCCTGAGTCACATCGGCTCAATCTTTATTGACACTGTCACATCATCATCATCACTCAGGTAAAGTCCATTAAATCAAACTTTCATTATATTATATTATCCATTGCAGGATTTTCAGATTATGTTAAATATCACATTATGTAGCCTTATTAATGTCAGGGGTGTCAGATTTCATTAGGAAGTGATTACTCTTTTAACTTTAACCTTTAGTGAACTTTAAGTAATGTTAGGACCAAAACCCCAACAAAGCTGTAAAGACGCCCTTTTTTTATATATATATTGACATGCAACAGCAACATAAAGAAAGGTTTGAATCATGGAATAAATAAAGGCTGAAGTCAATTTAACTACTTCAGTTTCAGAGTTATGTATGTGAAGTCTCAATTCCCGATGATCATGGCTCACTGTATTTCTTGAATAGCTCAGAAGTGTTTTAAATGACTTTATTTCTATGACTTGACAGTTTGCGTTGAGATTTTGATTGTGTGTAATGGCAACCTTTAACCATTATCAAGTCACTCTTAAAGTTATCAAATGACATATTTCAATTTCCTAAGGATTGTATTAATATTTAGAATGGCCTGAATCGTTGCATGTTTGAAGCTTGAAGGAGGTGGGGACATAGGTGGTTAAACATCCAAGGGGCAATGAGACAGCTTTGTTTCCTATTAAGGCAATCCGATCCTCCAAGCTGAAAAGGTGGAAGAAGTCCAAGACAGTAGGGGTAGCAGAGAAGCTGGCAAAAGGGAGGTTAGAATGTTTGCTGCATGTTGGACCTAATAAGCATTACCTTGTCAAAAAAGAAGGAGAGGAAGTCATTACAGTGATCAGTTGTAAAGCATGGAAAGGTGGATGGTGGTAGTGAAACAATATTATTAATAGTGTC